>JAWCTZ010000111.1:0-81861 GCA_036850595.1 Rhyacichthys aspro | reverse complement strand
CCAGACCCAGACCGGACCCAGACCGGACCGAGACTCAGACCCAGACCCAGACCCAGACCCAGACTGGACCCAGACCCAGACCCAGACCGGACCCAGACCCAGACCCAGACCCAGACCCAGACTGGACCCAGACCCAGACCCAGACCCAGACCCAGACCGGACCCAGACCCAGACCCGGACCCAGACCCAGACCCAGACCGGACCCAGACCCAGACCCAGACCCAGACCCAGACTGGACCCAGACCCAGACCCAGACCGGACCCAGACCCAGACCCAGACCCAGACCCAGACCCAGACCCAGACTGGACCCAGACCCAGACCCAGACCCAGACTGGACCCAGACCCAGACCCGGACCCGGACCCGGACCCGGACCCAGACCCGGACCCAGACCGGACCCAGACCCAGACCCGGACCCAGACCGGACCCAGACCCAGACCCAGACCGGACCCAGACCCAGACCCAGACCCAGACCCAGACCCAGACCAGACCCAGACCCAGACCCAGACCAGACCCAGACCCAGACCCAGACTGGACCCAGACCCGGACCCAGACCCAGACCCAGACCCAGACCCTGACTGATTGTGTTTATCTCAGACTCAGAGACGGAGCCAATAAAGAAATCCTGGGGATCATCGTGTCGTACAGAGTCAAAGTGAAGCTGGTGGTCTCCAGAGGAGGGTCTGTGTTATTTATTATTTCTGTAAAAATATAAACTGTAAAGAATATAGGTCTTTACAAAGTTTACTTCAGTTTCACAAAAAAATAATTCTTAAAATGGATGTGAGTTTGGATACTTCCAGTGTTAAGCTGCTGTGTTCTGTTGCAGTCTGCTGGGAGACCTCGCCTCCAGGTAACCTCTGCTCAGGTGGGATTCTGTCTCATCACCTGTTACTGCTCTGACTGTTGTCTCTGTGACAGTGACGTCTCGGTGGAGCTGCCCTTTACTCTGATGCACCCCAAACCTCCGGACGAGGCTCTGCGGGACGGTCAGGACACGTCTGCAGTGCTTTACACAAACAAACCAAACATAAAAGATCTGAAACAGAAATCATGAATGAAACAGAAACTAAAGAACACAACACCACAGGCTGCAGTTTTCAGCAGAACTCTAACATCTGAGTCTTTGAGGAAATAAACCTGATGCTTTTATAAAAACTGATAATTATTTTTGATGTGACACTGAGATTAACCAGGTTTTCTTTTATCGTTTCCTTCAGCGTCAGACGAGGCTCCGGTCGACACCAACCTCATTCAGTTTGACACAAAGTGAGTCTGAAGTAGACCTGGTCTAGTCCTGGTTTAGACCTGGTTTAGACCTGGTTTAGACCTGGTTTAGTCCTGGTCTAGTCCTGGTTTAGACCTGGTTTAGACCTGGTTTAGTCCAGGTTTAGACCTGGTTTAGACCTGGTTTAGACCTGGTTTAGACCTGGTTTAGTCCTGGTTTAGTCCTGGTCTAGTCCTGGTTTAGACCTGGTTTAGACCTGGTTTAGACCTGGTTTAGTCCAGGTTTAGACCTGGTTTAGACCTGGTTTAGACCTGGTTTAGACCGGGTTTAGTCCTGGTTTAGACCAGGTTTAGACCTGGTTTAGAGCTGGTTTAGTCCTGGTTTAGACCTGGTTTAGTCCGGGTTTAGTCCTGGTTTAGTCCTGGTTTAGACCTGGTTTAGACCTGGTTTAGTCCTGGTTTAGACCTGGTTTAGTCCAGGTTTAGACCTGGTTTAGACCTGGTTTAGACCTGGTTTATGGACGGTCTTCTGCTGATGCTCTCACTTTTCTCTAATGTGTTTTAATGTAATCCTCAGGAAACCATATCCATGATGGATTTTAATGGGATTTTAATGGATCCCAGTGGAACACAGCACTTTACTCTGACACACCCTCAGACCTGGACCTGGACTAGACCTGGGCTGGACCTGGGCTAGACCTGGATTAGACCTGGACTAGACCTGGATTAGACCATCACGGATTAATTAATATGGATTAATAACTGTGGAGCTTTATCAAACAGACCCAGACCCATTATACACTTTCACAGTTGTTTATTTAATCTGTTTGTTTTCATTTTACTGGTTTAGTCCTGGTTTAGTCCTGGTTTAGTCCTGGTTTAGACCTGGTTTAGTCCTGGTTTAGTCCTGGTTTAGACCTGGTTTAGTCCTGGTTTAGACCTGGTTTAGTCCTGGTTTAGACCTGGTTCAGACAAAATAATACACTTATATTTACAGGTATATTATGTAGAAAATACTTGCTATAACCATTAAAATACACTATTTTGATTAAAATCAAAACAATAAAAAACTATAGGGAATATTAACAATAATAATGTAAATTTATCTGCAGAAAGTATGTAGATTTTTTCTTTAGAATTATGCCATTAACAAAAAAATGATTTTGCTTTGTGTAAACATTGTATTGTACAGTAAATTTTACAGTTTATTTTTTCTCATCAGTCTCTCAGAGCAAATCCTTTTGGACCAATCATAACAGTTTATTTTAAAATGGGGCGGGCTTTATGTGACGCTTCTCTTTTTTGATTGGTTGTACGTTTATCCAGATGAGGCAGTTTATTCTGCGTCGGTCGGTGCTTCGTCCACAGAGACCAGACTCGAGGCGAAGTGGTGTTGGCGGCCATTTTGTGCCCCTTTGAAAAATCATATATATTGTTGATTTAATTTTAATATTATTATATTTACTATATTTAATAGATATATTTTTATTGGCCCCAGAACTGGTTGAGACCTGGTTCAGTCCTGGTTTAACAGTCCTTCTTTTTCTGCCTAGCGACGATGACATCATCTTCGAGGACTTCGCTCGGCAGCGTCTGATTGGTGCAAAGGACGAGGAGGAGGAGGAGCCTGTAGACTCGCCCAAAACAGAGGAGAGATAGAGTCTGGTCCCGACCCGGTCTGGATCTGTTCTGGTTCTGTCCAGGTTTTGGCTGGTTTTTGGTGGTAGCCTAACGCAGCGCCACACGGTGTTGTCTCGGCGCTGTCTTCGTGTTGGTGTTGTGTCGTCAGGTTTCAGTCCATCAGAACCAGGTCCGACCCCTCTGCAGGACTCTCTAGACCTGGTTTAGTCCTGGTCTAGTCCTAGTGTAGTCCTGGTCTAGTCCCGGTCCCTGTGAGAGTGTAGATAAACGAAATCGTAGCCTTTATGACAGAATCTATGAGAATGTGAGAAAGATTCCAAAATGGAGGTTCATGTTATTATTGAGACTGTTATGTATGTATTTTTTATTTCAAACCAAAAACAGAAAAGTCCGTATTTGTGTGGTTCCAGAGACCTTCATTAACCACAGAGTCTCTTGTGAATTTATTAATATTACACCAATTTTGAGTCCCGCGCCGTTTATGTAATTCCAAACAATGCAACATTAAAAATTCAGAATAAAATTAACTTAATGGCTTTTACTTCCTTTTCCTCCTTTCTACTTTTACCTATGTTGTTTCCATTGTAACAAAAGTAATTCTTCTGTGTTCTTCAACCATTAACTTCTTCAACCATTTATATCAACATATATGAACCATTTAAATTTTATAAAATTCATAAAAATTCTGTGAATGATTTGACATTAAACAACTTTCATATCTTCAACCACAGATTTGATATAAATCTTTTATTATTGTGTAGCCTTCTAATTTCACTCTTGCTCAAAGCAGCTCCAGCTTTTTTCAACACTTTTTCAGCGCTCAGTTTCTACTTCATTTTATGTTGAAAGTACCACTTCCTGGAGGCTGGTGAGAAGATTTCTAATGAAAGAACGTTTAGGAGCTACACTCAAAAATATTATATTATATAATAAGATATAATGACTGTGTATTGTGTTTTTGTTCAATGATTGTAAGTTATAAAATTTTTACTTATTTTACAAGAAAATTTAAATATTTAATCATATTTTTGTAAACTATTGTTTCTGTAAATTTTAACTTAGCATCATTTCTTCTGTGTACTGAATATTTTCCTGTGTTTAGTCCAGTCACTGCTGCCTCACTTTTATTGCCTTTTGTTCCGTTGATTGAAATGAGCTCCAGACGTTTGTTTTCAGTGTTTTTATTTTCTCCCACACAACAATGTCTGAATAAAGTCAGAGTTAGACAGTTTTCTTCGGGTTTTGCAGCAGTTTTATTCTAGTAAAGAGCAAGAGGCATGTGTTATTCCTCTTCAAGACATTTTTTTTAATCCAAACCACACTCAGTGAAACGTGTGAATGAATCTGGTTTGTGTTTTTACTGCATCTTTATTAAAGAAGAGAAATGAAAACACAAACTGCTCATTGTGTGTCCTTCTTTTGTGGAGTCCCATTTCACTACAGGTATTATCTCTAATACAGCAGGCCGTTAGACGCACTACATTTACTAATTACATTTCAAACAATCATGAGTAAAGTGTAAATGTAAATAACACTTTGAACAGAGCTTCAAACTGTTGGAGTTCAATAAACACTTTAGGTGCGGTCAGGTTAGGACGAGATGTTTTCAGGTTCGGTTTGACGAGTTCGATCACTTGGTTTCATTTGGTCTGACTCCTGCCGGCTCTGGGTCTCTCCACCTGACTACACCTTTACAGTCACTGAACATTTTAGTAAAAGCCACAGTCTTTTTGTCTAAACTTACCTCTACTTCACCAGACCTCACTGTAACTTTTGTCTGTTCTTGTGCAGGTTTTCAACAGGAAAGTGCCCCAGGACAAGGACCTTTAGACAAAATCTGATCATTGAGCCAGAGTTTATCAGTCGATCAGTCAATCTGCAGCGTTGGCAGTTCGGTCAGTCTGTGGGCGGGGCCAGACCCTCTGTGGGCGGGGCCAGGTCCTCGGTGGGCGGGGTTAGACCCTCGGGGGTCTGTGGTCCCAGGACAGACCTTGATGCTGCTGATCCTGTGAGTCCTGGTCCAGACTCTGAAGACCCTGTTGAACCCGTGGCGGATCTCTGAAGTCCGGACTCCGTAGATGATGGGGTTGACGGAGGCCGGCAGCAGGATGTAGACCAGACCCATGACGGTGTTCACGTCCGGGTTTAGTCCCAGGTGCAGGTTGTGGGACAGAAAGGCCACGCTGCCGACCAGATAGAAGACCAGCAGGACCATGAGGTGGGTTCCGCAGGTGTGCAGTGCCTTCCAGCGGTCCTCGCCCGCCCGATGGACCACGCTCAGGATCTTCAGGTAGGACAGAGCGATCAGAGGGATGTCCACGCCCACGAAGCACACGATGACGGCGACCCCGGCCCCTCGACTGGGCCCCGTGTCGCCGCAGCCGAGTCGCACCAGAGCCATGTGGTCGCAGTAAAGGTGCTCGATCCGACGGCTCCCGCAGAAGTCCAGAGAACCGGCCAGAGCCACCAGGACCCCCATGACGGAGCCGGAGCGGAGCAGAGTGAGGAGCGCCAGGGCCACGAAGAACCACCGGTTCACCAGCTGTCTGCAGGAAATACAGAAGAATATTAAAATGAACCGACGTGAAGAAAGACTGGTTCACCAGCTGTTCACAGATAAACAAGACTGAATTACACACAGACACCATCAAAGACGCCCCAGAGTCGGGACCGTCCCAACCCCCTGGTCTACATGGTGAGGGACAACTGTACCTTCTTAATAATTAACACATTCTTCACTAATGCAACATACTATACTATCAACTAGACCTTTTCTCTTCTTATATTGTATATATCTATAGAGTTGATATTTTTCTACACATTTCACAGTGCACTATCCTCCTGGACCTACCTGTACCTGAGCGGCCGGCAGATGGCCACATATCGGTCCAGAGCCATGGCCAAGAGCAGCGTGGACTCCAGCGACGACAGGAAGTGAGTCAGGAACATCTGTGTGAGGCACTGGGCCAACGTCACGCTGTGGGAGGGGTTTAGCACTGCCAATAGGGCGTTAGGGATGATCACCACCGCCGACAGCATGTCCACCACGCACAGCGCCCCCACTAGGATGTACATGGGACTCCACAGCGCCTCCACTCTCACCAGGACCAGCAGCAGGGCCCCGTTCCCGAGCACCACCAGCACGAAGACCGAGGCCAGAGGCAGAGCGACGAATCCCCGCTGCGACAACAGGAACGAGAAGGACGAGAAGTGGAACTGCGACGAGACGAGGAACTGCGACGAGTTTATCATCGGGAGGAGACGAGGAACTGCGACGAGTTTATCATCGGGAGGAGACGAGGAACTAAGACGAGATGAGGAACTAAGACGAGACAAGGAACTGCGACGAGTTTATCATCGGGAGGAGACGAGGAACTAAGACGAGATGAGGAACTAAGACGAGACAAGGAACTGCGACGAGTTTATCATCGGGAGGAGACGAGGAACTAAGACGAGACGAGGAACTAAGACGAGTTTATCATCGGGAGGAGACAAGGAACTGCGACGAGTTTATCATCGGGAGGAGACAAGGAACTAAGACGAGACGAGGAACTAAGACGAGACGAGGAACTAAGACAAGACGAGGAACTAAGACGAGGAACTAAGACGAGTTTATCATCGGGAGGAGACAAGGAACTAAGACGAGACGAGGAACTAAGACGAGACGAGGAACTAAGACGAGTTTATCATCGGGAGGAAATGAGGAACTAAGACGAGTTTATCATCGGGAGGAAATGAGGAACTAAGACGAGACGAGGAACTAAGATGAGACGAGGAACTAAGACGAGACGAGGAACTAAGACAAGACGAGGAACTAAGACGAGGAACTAAGACGAGTTTATCATCGGGAGGAGACGAGGAACTAAGACGAGTTTATCATCGGGAGGAGACGAGGAACTAAGACGAGTTTATCATCGGGAGGAGACGAGGAACTAAGACGAGTTTATCATCGGGAGGAGACGAGGAACTAAGACGAGACGAGGAACTAAGACGAGACGAGGAACTAAGACAAGATGAGGAACTAAGACAAGACGAGGAACTAAGACGAGGAACTAAGACGAGTTTATCATCGGGAGGAGACGAGGAACTAAGACGAGTTTATCATCGGGAGGAGACGAGGAACTAAGACGAGGAACTAAGATGAGACGAGGAACTAAGACGAGTTTATCATCGGGAGGAGACGAGGAACTAAGACGAGACGAGGAACTAAGACGAGACGAGGAACTAAGAAGAGTTTATCATCGGGAGGAGACGAGGAAGTGCCACTTTATCGCAGTTTATGCAAGTTTATCATATCCATTGTACAGGAGTCAGCGAGGACCGTGGAACAAGTCAAAACATTGTCTGCAATAAATAAAGACAGAGCAAGAGGTTAGCAAAAAGAACAAAGATGGGAACGCATCAGTGGGTCAAAGAAGTGGATTAATGCAGTGTCTGCAGTCAGGTGGTCTTCAAGGATCCGACCTCAGGGGGATTCCAGTTCAGACTCGATCAGCGTCTCTTATTCCAAAACTGTTGTGATGTAAACAGATACGAGGCACTCTGGCTTCATTAAAGATAAGTCCTTTATTGAAATAGACACAAACAACTCCTGCCGACCTCCTGCTGCAACATTATTAATGTGAGTTCAGAGCAAATAAAAGAATCAGAATAAGAACCCAACAATATCCAAGACCTTCACAGTAAAACAAATACACAAGACACACTCGTGGATGACATGTATTAAACTAATGCAACATGGCACTGACATGAAGCCTCGACACCGAAGTAAGTCCAAAGTGTTAAATTTACCGTCAACGAGAACGACACGAGAGAGAAGCTTTAGAAAGAAACAAAACATATTTTGAACTATTAGTCTATCACAGGCTTCTGTAGAAACATAACCGTCAAAAAACAATAAACAAACAATAAATGACACTTAACGCACTTTAAATGTGTAAAGGCATGTGACTGGAGGCAGAGAAAGACCAAGAGGCAGTTTCTCACCAAACTCACACAAAACATGAGCTGCAAAAAGGTCCCGACGTAAACAGAAAATGACATTTAATACATTAATAATAATGATCTAGTATTTATATTGGTGTTCAGATTAAATTAATTTAAAGAATACTCTTTAATGAAAAAAAACGTATAATTCAAAATTGTGAGTTAGATTTAGCATATTTAAAACATACATAAAAAAAAATCATTGAAATTGAACAGATAAAAAAAAAGCTGACAATGAATTCTGTTCCCCAGGGGTCAATCCTGGGACCCCTTTTGTTTAATCTGTACATGCTCCCTCTGGGTCAACTAATCCAAAGGAATAATGTGTCCTACCACAACTATGCAGATGACACTCAGATCTACGTGTCACTGACGGCAGGTGATCACGGACCTGTAGATTCACTCTGTCTCTGCAGTGAACAGATCAGTGTGTGGATGAAAATAACTTCCTCCAGCTCAACTCAGACAAAACTGAGATGATTGTCTTTGGTCACAGAAACAAAGAGAGAGTGTTGTAAGTCACCTTGAGTCTCTCTCTTTAAAACCAAAAAATCAGGTTAGAAATCTGGGGGTAATAATGGACTCAGACCTGAACTTTAACAGATACATAAAATCAATAACATCAGCAGCTTCCTACCATCTCAAGAACATTGCCAAGATCAAAAGTATAGTGTCTAAACCAGACTTAGGCGTTTGTCTCCAGCAGATTAGATACTGTAATGGCCTCCTCACTGGCCTCCCTAAACCAGCTGTAAACAGCTGCAGTACATCCAGAACGCTGCTGCTCGTGTCCTGACCAGAACCAGGAAATATGACCATATTAGTCCAGTGCTCAGGTCTCTTCACTGGCTTCCTGTCGCTCAGAGAATCGACTTTAAAACAGCTCTGCTCGTGTATCTCTTCATGGTCTGTGACACGCTAGAGCCTTATGAACCAGCTCGGGCTCTGAGAAGCTCAGGGAGTAGCCTCCTGCTGGTTCCCAGAGTCAGGACCAAACATGGTGAGGCTGCAGCTAAAATCTGGAACAGTCTTCCTGAAGATGTGAGACAGGCCTCAACTCTGACAATGTTCAAATCCAGGATGAAAACAGTTCTATTTAGCTGTACATATGACAACTGAAAGTATTTTATCTGCACTCTTCGCTTTTTAATTGTTTTAATTAATGATTATATTTATGTTTTATGTAATGATTTTACTTGCTTTCTGTTAATTTTATGTACTGTTACTGTAAAGCACTTTGAATTGCCTTGTGTATGAATTGTGCTCTATAAATAAACTTGCCTTGCCATTACTAACAACTGTTTTTAAAAGTCAGAGCTGAAATATAAAGTAAGGTTAAAACATACAAATTAAAAACATTAAACATAAAAAAAACATACAACAGAGTAGATTAAAAAGTTAAAAACAAATAATAATAAAATAAAGAATTCATGCACAATAAAAGCCAAGAGAACAACATAAGACATAAATCCAAACGAAGACTGTGAAAAAAAGTGCAAATAAAGAGTCTCACCTGAGTCTGGTCCAGCTCCTCGCTAAAGTCTCTCTGTTTTCAGTTTTATTCTAAGCTCAGGTCCCAGCAGAGAATACTGCGCTGTGATTGGACGACGCGGTGATGATGTCACAGGGTCATTTATCTTGACCCACAGTTCACTCTGAACTCCTCAGATTCACCTCGAGCTTCGTCTGACGTTTGATCAAATAAAGAGAGACTGGGGTAGGTCCCTCTGGTGGAACATGGTTCCTTTAAATCAGCACGACACAGTGAATAATGTAATAACCAATATGAAAAAAATATGATATAATATCACAAAAACATATTCAGAACCCATGCTTCTTTATGTGTTTGTCATAAGAAAATGATGTTTTTTTATTGCACACATTTAAATGAGCCTTTCTTAATAATAATAACCTCTGTATCTTTCTCTGAACTGAAGAGACTAGAGTTAGAGAGTAGAGACAGGATCTAATGGAGTCATTGTCTTATCTTAAAGTATTCAACCAGATTCAATTCTCACAGGTTCATCCAGAGTCTCATCTGAAGCAGGTAAGTCCAGTAAAGTCCAGGTGATTCCTCTCAGCTCCGAGTCAGTAATGACCCGACTCCCTCAGGACTCTCTACTGCCCCTGGGGGCCTCTCTGTTGTGGCTCTCTACTGCCCCTGGTGGCCTCTCTGTTGTGGCTCTCTACTGCCCCTGGTGGCCTCTCTGTTGGGCTTGTATAATTGTCCCTCTGCTGCAGGTGATTTCCTCTGAGACGCAGCTCGTTAGCGCGGCTCATTTCTCTGTTAACGACTGTGTCTTTAACGAGGTCTGACTAATTGTTTCCTCTGATAAACACCTGCCCCAGGAAAAAACCCTGCAAAAATAAAGTTCATGCTACAGCAAAATCCCACTTTAGTATTTCCATTAAACGTGTAAATACATAGAATGAAAGTTGATTAAATGCCTGTATTTGGTTAAACATCTCTGAGGTCGTCTTGTCTGGACCTCGTTTGTGCAGATCCGTGAATAAAACTATAAACCTGGGACGAACCAGGAACTCTTATTTCCAAAAACACGACTTTGCACAAAACGAGGCAGAAATGTGCACCACTTTCCAAAGTCAAAGTTGAGATCAAAGAGTTAGACTAGGAGAACAATGTCTGTTCCACAGAAAAGGTTTATTTCTGAAGCACATGCAAGTGCTGCACAGGAAATTATACATTCATTCATTTTCTACCGCTTATCCCATTTGTGGGGTCGTGGGGCTGGAGCCTATCCCAGCAGCTTTGGGCCTGAGGGGTACATCCTGGACAGTGGCCAGTTCGTCGCAGGGCTGGAAATTATACAAACAAAAGATAAATGAATAAATAAACAGCTTAAAATAGAGTAAAATAATAAAAGCCGAGGTCTCACCTGGAGTCAAAGACCAGAGTGAGACTGTTCCACTGACGGCTGAGGCTCGGGGCCATGAAGACTTTTAAATGAATTCTAAAATAAACTGGAAGCCCGTGCAGCGAGTGAAGCAGTGGTGTGGTTGTCTGAAGGTGTTCGACAGACGACTGATCAGGGCCTGAGTAAATCCAGTCACAGGAGTCTGAGGTTCTTGAAATGAACTGGAGCTGATTGGATTTGGATCTGTGTTTAACCTAAGTTTTATCCAATTACAGCGGAGACATCTGTGACAATAAGAACGTACAAGAGAACGGCCAGCGCTGACACACTGTTCACACAGGGTCCAGGATCATTAATAACAATAATCACTTTATCTCTGAATGTTTTCAACCCGGTCGCTCTCATGTCTCTCTCAGAACCTAACTCTACACTTTGCCTTAAACTGAGGTCTTTGGATCAACTTGAGAAAGACTCTTTTTGTTGCAAGCGTCAGACTTTTTAAATTTACAGTGTCAATGTTGGCCACTAGAGGGCACTGGAGACCAACGGGAAATGTGCTGGAAACATCCTGGAAACACAAATAATTATACTCTGACACAATAGAACTCTCCACAAATAAAGATCTGTTTTTGTTCAGGGAGTGATGGACAGTTTTACGTTTGCACTTTCCTTCTCAGACTGGACTCTCTTTTAAAATAGACTTTAAAAACAAAACTTGATTAGAAATTGTAAACAAATTGAATAAATCATACTTTATTCAGTGAGCCACGTGTATCTAAGACAAATATTTAATCAGAGTTTAGTTTTAAAGCTGCAGACCTGAAAGAATCTTCTTACTATTTAAAATCTGTGAATCTTAGGGTTAGGGTTCAATTCCAAATAAAAGCCCAAACAGAAATGACTGTTCTTATATTCATGAAATGATCCACTCTTTTTATGATAATGTGACCTGTCTTTACAAACAGAGCAGGATCTGGGTCCGTTCTGGTCCTGGTCCTGACCTGGTCCTGACCTGGTCCTGGTCCTGACCTGGTCCTGGACCTGGACCTGGACCTGGACCTGGACCTGGTCCTCCCTCCTAACGTTGTGTAAGTGTACATATGTATTTATTTCGTTTTTGTGAGGCTCAGAGTTCAGGCCCAGATGGAGCCCACTCTCCTTCTTCTGTAGCTCCACTTTCAGCCTCCACTGTCTCCATCTCCTGTTTGTCTTGATCGGGACGTCCCACAGGATCCAATCCATACAAGCTACTTACAGCGCCCCACGTACGCTGTTGATGTCTGCCTCCACGATCACTTACCAGATACTGACCTGGGTCACTTCGATTCGTAGTATGGACCTTAGCGTGTTCAGGTTCTGGTCTTGGACTTTAGCGTGTTCAGGTTCTGGTCTTGGACCTTAGCGTGTTCAGGTTTTGGTTTTGGACCTTAGCGTGTTCAGGTTCTGGTCTTGGACTTTAGCGTGTTCAGGTTCTGGTCTTGGACCTTAGCGTGTTCAGGTTTTGGTTTTGGACCTTAGCGTGTTCAGGTTCTGGTCTTGGACCTTAGCGTGTTCAGGATCTGGTCTTGGACCTTAGCGTGTTCAGGTTCTGGCTTTGGACCTTAGCGTGTTCAGGTTCTGGTCTTGGACCTTAGCGTGTTCAGGATCTGGTCTTGGACCTTAACGTGTTCAGGATCTGGTCTTGGACTCGAGCGTGTTCAGGTTCTGGTCTTGGACCTTAGCGTGTTCAGTATCTGGTTTAGGACCTTAGCGTGTTCAGGTTCTGGTCTTGGACCTTAGCGTGTTCAGTATCTGGTCTTGGACCTTAGCGTGTTCAGGTTCTGGTCTTGGACCTTAGCGTGTTCAGTATCTGGTGTTGGACCTTAGCGTGTTCAGGTTCTGGTCTTGGACCTTGGCGTGTTCAGGTTCTGGTCTTGGACCTTAGCGTGTTCAGGTTCTGGTCTTGGACTTTAGCGTGTTCAGGTTCTGGTCTTGGACCTTAGCGTGTTCAGGTTTTGGTTTTGGACCTTAGCGTGTTCAGGTTCTGGTCTTGGACCTTAGCGTGTTCAGGTTCTGGTCTTGGACCTTAGCGTGTTCAGGTTCTGGTCTTGGACCTTAGCGTGTTCAGGTTCTGGTCTTGGACCTTAGCGTGTTTAGGATCTGGTCTTGGACCTTAACGTGTTCAGGATCTGGTCTTGGACTCGAGCGTGTTCAGGTTCTGGTCTTGGACCTTAGCGTGTTCAGGTTCTGGTTTAGGACCTTAGCGTGTTCAGTATCTGGTCTTGGACCTTAGCGTGTTCAGGTTCTGGTCTTGGACCTTAGCGTGTTCAGTATCTGGTGTTGGACCTTAGCGTGTTCAGGTTCTGGTCTTGGACCTTGGCGTGTTCAGGTTCTGGTTTTGGACCTTAGCGTGTTCAGGTTCTGGTCTTGGACCTTAGCGTGTTCAGGATCTGGTCTTGGACCTTAGCGTGTTCAGGATCTGGTCTTGGACCTTAGCGTGTTCAGGTTCTGGTCTTGGACATTAGCGTGTTCAGGTTCTGGTCTTGGACCTTGGCGTGTTCAGGTTCTGGTCTTGGACCTTGGCGTGTTCAGGTTCTGGTCTTGGACCTTAGCGCGTTCAGTATCTGGTGTTGGACCTTGGCGTGTTCAGGTTCTGGTTTTGGACCTTAGCGTGTTCAGGTTCTGGTCTTGGACATTAGCGTGTTCAGGTTCTGGTTTTGGACCTTAGCGTGTTCAGGTTCTGGTCTTGGACCATAGCGTGTTCAGGTTCTGGTCTTGGACCTTAGCGTGTTCAGTATCTGGTCTTGGACCTTAGCGTGTTCAGTATCTGGTCTTGGACCTTGGCGTGTTCAGGTTCTGGTCTTGGACCTTAGCGTGTTCAGTATCTGGTCTTGGACCTTGGCGTGTTCAGGTTCTGGTCTTGGTCCTTAGCGCGTTCAGTATCTGGTCTTGGACCTTGGCGTGTTCAGGTTCTGGACCTTAGCGTGTTCAGGTTCTGGTCTTGGACATTAGCGTGTTCAGGTTCTGGTCTTGGACCTTAGCGTGTTCAGTATCTGGTCTTGGACCTTAGCGTGTTCAGTATCTGGTCTTGGACCTTAGCGTGTTCAGTATCTGGTCTTGGACCTTAGCGTGTTCAGTATCTGGTCTTGGACCTTAGCGTGTTCAGTATCTGGTCTTGGACATTAGCGTGTTCAGGTTCTGGTCTTGGACATTAGCGTGTTCAGGTTCTGGTCTTGGACCTTAGCGTGTTCAGGTTCTGGTCTTGGACATTAGCGTGTTCAGGATCTGGTCTTGGACCTTAGCGTGTTCAGTATCTGGTCTTGGACCTTAGCGTGTTCAGGATCTGAGTCCGGATCTCCTGAGTCCTGATCCCGAAGGCGATGGGGTTGATGGCGCTGGGCAGGAACACGTAGAGGGCGCTGAAGAGCAGTCGGGCGGCGACGGGCAGTTTGTTGCTGACGCGGTACGAGATGAAGGCCACCATGATGACGCTCAAACTGGTCGTCATGACGATGACGTGCGTGACGACCGTGTGCGTCGCCTTGGAAACGGCCCGTCCGCTCAGCGCCGACGCCAGGATCGCGACGTAGGACGCGGCGATGAGCGCGAAGTCCAGCACCGGGACCAGACCGATGGTGAGCAGTCCCAGAGAGGAGTTCAGAGACGTGTCTCCGCAGGCCAGTCTCACCAGAGCCATGTGTTCACAGAAACAGTTCAGAACCGCGGAACCGCAGAACCGCAGCCGACCCGCCAGAACCACCAGCGCCGAGATCAGCAGCACGTTCCTCAGGACCAACGGAACCACGAACCACAGGAAGAACCGCGGGGACGTCCTCTCCCGGTACCGCAGCGGCGTCACGACGGCGAAGTACCGGTCCAAGGCCATCCACAGCAGGAAGGTGGACTGGAACGTCCCCAAAAGGTGGGCCCCGAAGATCTGCAGCAGGCAGCCGCTCAGAGAGATCCGGGTCAGACCGAACAGGAGCCCGAGCAGGATCTGGGTCAGGAAGAAGAGCGGCAGAGCCCCGTCCACGCAGGCCATCCCCGCGATCAGGAAACACATGGGCGAGTGCAGGCTGCGCCGGGACGCGATCACAAACACCAACAGGAAGTTAGCTCCCACCGACAGGAAGTAGAACAGAGAGAACGGCACGAACAGAACTGGGCGCAGGCGACCCAGCTCCGAGAAACAGCTGAGCTCGAAGTCGGTGTGATACGAGACGTTGTCCATCGTACGAATAGATCCGACCTGAAAGGAACAAAGGAAACAGAATTTCACTCGACAAATGCAAACACAACACAGAACATGTGGAGTTTAAATGTCTCCCACTGCAGGCTGCACACTATTATTGAACGTGTATATCTTCTTTATTATTATTTCTGTACGAACTGTGTGCTCTGTGTGCAGTTGATCCACTGTGACAAATGTTGTCTACATTAAATTTCTGCAGGTCTTTCAACTGGGTCTTTGTTGATAGATTGAGACTAGTTTCCAATAAATATGTTCGTTATAAGAGGATAAAATAGGACTGTGTTGATTCCACTGAAATTCAACTTTAACAACAGATGCATCTGGAAAAAAAGTAAGCATGTAATTAATGAAAAGTGTCAAAATGTGTGTAATCTAAAGAATCATTAAAATAATAGATAAATTAAACAGTAAGCACACACTTAGAGGACAGTGGAAAAGCCTCTGTGAACCTGAATCAAGATGCTTAGAGAGAAAACACCTCAAAACCTTCCATAATAGTATCTGTTTATTACAATAATAATAAACAGATAGTTTTAGAGCTAAAAAAGTCACGAGAAATAAAAGTTCACACCCAACGACAATGAAAACAGAACTGAGCCAGGCTTTTATGAATTCAAAGCAGAGAAGTCAAATATCCAAAAATGACTCAAAACAATGTTTCTCCAGTGTTTCTCCAGAGAGTGCTTCTCAGATCGAACCAAACACAGTTTCATCAAACAGTGGTGTTGGTTGTGATTAAATAAAACAGTAAAATTACAAATACACATATACAGGTTTGTTTCACGGCAGAGAGTTACCTGAGTCGAGGCCAGAACCGCGAGCCGCTGAGAAAAAACTTCACTGAAGGAAAAACCCTCAAGAAACTGGTTCAAAAACATACACTAATAAAAAACATTTGAGAAAATAACACCTTTCAATGCTCAAACGTTTTTCAAACTTCTCCTTCACATCAGCTCACCTCACTACAACATTTTTAAGAAAACACAAATAACTCCTGAAAAGTGACCATGTTTGGTGTTTTTTATGATTATTGCTGTAATTATCTTGTAATTAAACCCAGAAAATACAAAAAATACAAGTATTAAATGTAATAGGAACCATTTGCAGAAAAATATTTAAAATAAAAAAGCATAAAAATATTGCCTTATTTTGTTTGCTCTAACTACTTTAGATTATGTCCTAAAACAAAACGAATATAAAATACACAAAGCAGAAGCATTACTCAGATTAAAACAAGAAACAATGTGTGTAAAAGTCTTTCTCTTCAGCAGTAAACAGTAAACAGTAATAAAAGTGTGGAAGCTGCAGATTTCTGTGTCGTCTCCGGAACAACGACTCAGCGTTTTAATGCTCTCTGTCGGACGCTGTGATTGGCTGAAAAGTGCTGTGTCATCAACGAATCTCACTGACAACAGAGTCGGAAACAAGTTCAGAGAAAGAGTAAAGGACTTAAGAGTTTTTAAAATTTGTTATAATGATGTAAAAAACAGGCCATTTCCCCAAATATCCACTAGAGGCTCCACTGAGTCTCCTCAGAATAACGCCTGACTTTAACAAACTGCCTTCACTTTAGAGGAGTGGGTTTGGAGCCACCTGTGAGGCCCATTTCTACCACTGGGCCCTAAAAACTGATCCTCGTCTGTGTGACGTAGTCCCACAGAAATATGACGTTATATATTATAAACTATATCAGATTATATATAGTCTAAGTTCAAAACTTATATTGTTATAGATCTTATTATACATCATGCTCCCTGGGGAGAGGTCAGGGGTCAGGGTTATGATTATACTCCTCTGCAGCTGTAGAACTGGAGGTCATAACCCTGACCCCTGACCTCTCCCTTTGGAGGGGTCAGGGGTCAGGACTGAGGGGAAGGGGTACGTAGAATAGGACTGGGCCTAGTTACACACTAGTCCTTTAGCCTGACAACATGAACTCTTTAATCTACAAAGAGTTGAACAGTGACGCTGTGTGAACATTAACCAGTGTTTGTACAATACTCAGACCGAGCCTTGTTCAAGGTTCAGATCATAAACTGGATTTAGACACAAATCGGGGAATGACAGCCCTCAATAATGTCCTGAGGTTTGTGCGGAGGCCGTCGCTGAAGCTGAAGTAGTCCTTCAGTGTCAAGGCCGCAGTGAGACAGCAGCAGTAAAACTACTGCACAGCTCCGATGATACTTCTGGTCTCATCACGTTCCTTCTGTTCCACAGAACGGACTTAGTTTCAGAAACATTCGAGACACTGAAAGATTCTGAAGGGTTTGAATTATCTTTAAATTAAAACTCAGTGACAGAGCTGGAACTGAACCGGGGTCGCCTGAGTATGTGTATATACGCTCCACCAGGTGATCCACGAGGCACCGCTTTTATGAGATTGTAGTCAAAGTCAGAAAAGAGCAAATCAGAAGAAAAAATGATTTTGTTGATTTGAATGCGTCTGAACTGGAGTCAGAGCAAACTACGTCACTCAAAGACAGGGGGCGCTGTTCTCTTCTGTCAGACCCAGCATTATGGTCACTCAGTGGAGCCTGATGCATTATGGGAAAGTTCTGTCTGTCTGACTCGTTACAAACACGTGTCCCGAGGGTCCGGGCTCAAACGGGACCCCACGGCTCATTACCGGGACGTCCCGTGGGAGTGGTCTGAGCCGTTGCCGCGGTGACGGGGATGTTGTCGGTGATGTCCGGCCTCCTCTGGGTCTCGTTAATGGAACCTGATGCAACAGTGTCCACAGCGAGTCCCTGAAGGGCCCAAAGTTCCTCTGAGGAGTTTTGTTTTGTTTGATCTCTGTTTTTAACTCGTCCTTTTTACTTTAAACCAAGTCTCAGCTCAAACTTTAATTGACAAAAGTAAGACGCCAATATGAGTTAAAGTAGATTCTTATAGATTTATTCAAAACCCTGACCCGAGGTAAACCTGTATCTGCCTCAAAACTGGTCTTTGTGTGTTTTTCTGGAGGTTTATCCGTCGATTATTTTAAAATAATACCATCTACCACCGTCACTAAAGTTTCTACTAAAGCTTTGTATAAACAAAGGACCAGTTGAAGGAAGTGAAGGTCGGCTCCATGAAACTGGCTCCAGTCAATTCAATAAAAAACAGCTTGAACAAGACAACATGCCCTGACCTTAGGGCCTCATCAGGGTCAGAGGTCAGAGGAACAACTCAAAAAACCCAGAGGCAGGTTTGGAACAGGTTTGGAGCAGGTTTGGAGCAGGTTTGGAACAGGTTTGGAGCAGGTTTGGAACAGGTTTGGAGCAGGTTTGGAACAGGTTTAGAACAGGTTTGGAGCAGGTTTGGAACAGGTTTAGAACAGGTTTGGAGCAGGTTTGGAACAGGTTTAGAACAGGTTTAGAACAGGTTTGGAGCAGGTTTGGAGCAGGTTTGGAACAGGTTTGGAACAGGTTTGGAGCAGGTTTAGAACAGGTTTGGAACAGGTTTGGAGCAGGTTTGGAACAGGTTTGGAACAGGTTTGGAACAGGTTTGGAGCAGGTTTGGAACAGGTTTGGAACAGGTTTGGAACAGGTTTGGAGCAGGTTTGGAACAGGTTTGGAGCAGGTTTGGAACAGGTTTGGAGCAGGTTTGGAGCAGGTTTGGAACAGGTTTAGAACAGGTTTGGAGCAGGTTTAGAACAGGTTTGGAGCAGGTTTGGAACAGGTTTAGAACAGGTTTGGAACAGGTTTAGAACAGGTTTGGAACAGGTTTGGAGCAGGTTTGGAACAGGTTTGGAGCAGGTTTAGAACAGGTTTGGAACAGGTTTGGAGCAGGTTTGGAACAGGTTTGGAGCAGGTTTGGAGCAGGTTTGGAACAGGTTTAGAACAGGTTTGGAACAGGTTTGGAACAGGTTTAGAACAGGTTTGGAGCAGGTTTGGAACAGGTTTAGAACAGGTTTAGAACAGGTTTGGAACAGGTTTAGAACAGGTTTGGAGCAGGTTTGGAACAGGTTTGGAACAGGTTTGGAACAGGTTTGGAGCAGGTTTGGAACAGGTTTGGAACAGGTTTGGAACAGGTTTGGAGCAGGTTTGGAACAGGTTTGGAGCAGGTTTGGAACAGGTTTGGAGCAGGTTTGGAACAGGTTTGGAGCAGGTTTGGAACAGGTTTAGAACAGGTTTGGAGCAGGTTTGGAACAGGTTTAGAACAGGTTTGGAGCAGGTTTGGAACAGGTTTAGAACAGGTTTGGAGCAGGTTTGGAACAGGTTTAGAACAGGTTTGGAGCAGGTTTGGAACAGGTTTAGAACAGGTTTGGAACAGGTTTAGAACAGGTTTGGAACAGGTTTGGAGCAGGTTTGGAACAGGTTTGGAGCAGGTTTAGAACAGGTTTGGAACAGGTTTGGAGCAGGTTTGGAACAGGTTTGGAGCAGGTTTGGAGCAGGTTTGGAACAGGTTTAGAACAGGTTTGGAACAGGTTTGGAACAGGTTTAGAACAGGTTTGGAGCAGGTTTGGAACAGGTTTAGAACAGGTTTAGAACAGGTTTGGAACAGGTTTAGAACAGGTTTGGAGCAGGTTTGGAACAGGTTTGGAACAGGTTTGGAACAGGTTTGGAACAGGTTTGGAACAGGTTTGGAGCAGGTTTGGAACAGGTTTGGAACAGGTTTAGAACAGGTTTGGAGCAGGTTTGGAACAGGTTTGGAGCAGGTTTAGAACAGGTTTGGAACAGGTTTGGAGCAGGTTTGGAACAGGTTTGGAACAGGTTTAGAACAGGTTTGGAGCAGGTTTGGAACAGGTTTGGAGCAGGTTTGGAACAGGTTTAGAACAGGTTTGGAACAGGTTTGGAACAGGTTTGGAGCAGGTTTAGAACAGGTTTGGAACAGGTTTGGAGCAGGTTTGGAGCAGGTTTGGAACAGGTTTGGAGCAGGTTTGGAACAGGTTTGGAACAGGTTTGGAACAGGTTTGGAGCAGGTTTGGAACAGGTTTAGAACAGGTTTGGAGCAGGTTTAGAACAGGTTTGGAGCAGGTTTGGAACAGGTTTGGAACAGGTTTGGAGCAGGTTTGGAACAGGTTTGGAACAGGTTTGGAGCAGGTTTGGAACAGGTTTGGAACAGGTTTGGAGCAGGTTTGGAACAGGTTTGGAACAGGTTTAGAACAGGTTTAGAACAGGTTTAGAACAGGTTTGGAACAGGTTTAGAACAGGTTTGGAGCAGGTTTGGAACAGGTTTGGAACAGGTTTGGAGCAGGTTTGGAACAGGTTTGGAACAGGTTTGGAGCAGGTTTGGAACAGGTTTGGAACAGGTTTAGAACAGGTTTGGAGCAGGTTTGGAACAGGTTTGGAGCAAGTTTGGAGCAGGTTTGGAACAGGTTTGGAGCAGGTTTGGAACAGGTTTAGAACAGGTTTGGAACAGGTTTGGAACAGGTTTGGAGCAGGTTTAGAACAGGTTTGGAACAGGTTTGGAGCAGGTTTGGAGCAGGTTTGGAGCAGGTTTGGAACAGGTTTGGAGCAGGTTTGGAACAGGTTTGGAACAGGTTTGGAACAGGTTTGGAGCAGGTTTGGAACAGGTTTGGAACAGGTTTGGAGCAGGTTTGGAACAGGTTTGGAACAGGTTTGGAACAGGTTTGGAGCAGGTTTGGAACAGGTTTGGAACAGGTTTAGAACAGGTTTGGAGCAGGTTTGGAACAGGTTTGGAACAGGTTTGGAGCAGGTTTGGAGCAGGTTTGGAACAGGTTTAGAACAGGTTTGGAACAGGTTTGGAGCAGGTTTGGAACAGGTTTGGAACAGGTTTGGAGCAGGTTTAGAACAGGTTTGGAACAGGTTTGGAACAGGTTTGGAGCAGGTTTGGAACAGGTTTAGAACAGGTTTGGAGCAGGTTTGGAACAGGTTTGGAACAGGTTTGGAGCAGGTTTGGAACAGGTTTGGAACAGGTTTGGAACAGGTTTGGAGCAGGTTTGGAGCAGGTTTGGAACAGGTTTGGAACAGGTTTGGAACAGGTTTCCTACCTTTCTACACCTTTCCTGCTCTTTTTAAAATTAAAAAGTAAAAAAAATATTGAATTATTTTGGTGCTGTTTCTCTGTTGTATTCTGTTTTCCAGCAGACATTATATTGACCTCAGTGTCGACCAAAGGGAGCGTCCAAAAGCTTTGTTACGGACAGAAAATTCTAAAATTCCAAATAAAATCCTTGATAATAAAACCTAGATGAGGTTTTAATGTGCTTTTAGGGAATTAAACAGTTTTTGTTGTGTTCAGTTCAACAGCTGCAAACACTCTCAGTGTTATGTTCTGCCCCTGGTTAGGGGTTAGAACATAACCAGGGGCAGAACCCCCGGCCCCCCGGCCCGGCCCCCCGGCCCGGCCCCCCGGCCCGGCCCTGGGAACAGTGTCTGGTTTGTGGGCAGTGGCTTCAGGGAAACCGTTCAAAAGCCGGCCTCAGAGCGAGGTTTGTGAGATCGACCTCAGGTTTAACCGAGCTGGGATTCATTTTGTTTAATAATGTTCTGTTAAAGCCGGTGCTACATATTTATAATTGTTATGTTTGATTTTAATAACCTCATCTCTTTTTACAGTGCAAGTCTGTGTGAGCCTGTGTCCTCTGTTTCTTTCTTAAACAGGTTATTTGTGTTTGGCACAGATTTCACTTCAGTTTTATTTTATTTGTGAAATGAAAAATAAGAATAACCAGCTCCAGTGATTTTTATTGAGATTTGAAAAGCTTTATGTTTAGAATGGAACTATTTAGAGTCATTTGTTTTCACTGCATTTGTCGACATCAATGAAACAGAGTGATTCTTAAAAACCTATGAAAGCTTTTTCAAATAATGTTGTTTAAATGAACTGCTTTAACTGAACATAAAATATCACTGGTTTAATTTATGTTCATTTATAAAATCACTCTTTAATCTTTCTCTGAATGAGCTACTTTTATCTTTGAAGTGAACTAAACCACACTCTCAGTTCTCTTTTAGCTCTTTTTATTATTTTAAATGTATATTGATTTATTTCAGTTTCCTTTGCTTTACTCTCTGTATTTAACCTGTTTTAATCTGCTGCCACTGAAACAACAGTCAGGATTCCTTCGTAATATACAATTAATATACTCTAATTCTTTAGTTTTATGATGTACTAAAATGTTAAAGTAAGTATAGTATTTTAAGCGTGTGGCCTTTGGTTTGTTTTGTTGAACTAGTGGATTTGTTTTTTGTTTGTTTTTTCAGATTTTCAAAAACTTAACTTAGATTGTCTTGTAAAGGTTAAATGTGAAACATACATTTTTTTCCATTATTTTATATTTTATTTAAACTATGTCCGACATCAGTGAGACGTATGAAGCTCACAGGCCTTTATTTAGAAAAAAAAATGATAAAAGTGGAATTATTTGTGACGCAGCTTTGAGTCAAACGAACAGTTTATGAAACTGCTTTTGTTTGTTTAGATTATATTTAGACATTGATTAAAATAAAGTGTAAAATCTTCACAGATTTTGATTTTAAAGATTGTGTGGAAAACATTTTTCAGATTTATTGAATATTTCTACTTTTACAAATATTTAAGTCAAAGCTTTAAATATTATCATCTTGACTTGTTTAAATGAAAATATGACATATTTTATATTTGATTATTGTGAGATTTCTTTACTAAACCATAGAAGCTAAATGTGTTTTCATAAATCTGCCGTGTGCTAATTTTATAATTATTTGGGCACATTTTTAATGTTTTTTCATGTTTTACATTTATTAGGGTTAAACTGTAATAATGTGGACTAATGACTGACTTTTGAATTGCATCACAACAGATTTAATGCTTTTTCATTTTATTTCCAGTTTTGAAGCTCACATTTGTAAAGATTTAGTGTTTTATTGTGTCGTGTTGATTGTGTTGGAAACATATTTGAAGGTTTGTAGTTGAATGGTAATGACTCAGCTGTGATTTAGGCCACTTCTGTGTTTTTCTTCTGAACTAAACTCATTTGTGTGGTGAGTGTTGAAGATGTGGAACGGTACTAACTCGTCGTACTTCACGCTGTCGGGCTACGTGGACCTGGGCGTGTTCCGGTACCTGGTCTTCCTGGTCCTGCTGCTGCTGTACCTGCTCACGCTCAGTGCCAACCTGCTGCTGATCCTGGCGCTGGTTCTGAACCGGACTCTGACGGAGCCCATGAACGTGTTCCTGTGCAGCCTGTGCCTCAGCGAACTCTACGGCGGCGCCATGTTGTTCCCGATGCTGCTCCACCACGTGCTGCACCGGCTCCGCACCATCTCCTCCTCCTTCTGCTTCCTCCAGATCTACATGCTGCACTCGTACGCCACCGTGGAGTACCTGAACCTGGCCGTCTTATCGTACGACCGGTACCTGGCCATCTGTTTCCCGCTGCAGTACCACAGCCTCATGAGCCCGGGCCGGATCGGGAAACTCGTGGCGCTGCCGTGGGTTTACGGCTTCCTGTGCGTCGTGGTGACTGTGTGCATCAGCTCGTCGCTGAAGCTCTGCGGGAACACCATCCCCAAGGTCTACTGCGATAACTTCTCTGTGGTGCGTCAGTCGTGTTCGGACATGACGGCGGTGAACGTCCACGGCCTCATCATCACCTTCACCACCATCGTGCTGCCCTTCGTCTACATGATCTTCACGTACCTGTGCATCCTCAGGGTGTGCTTCTCTGGCTCGAAGCAGACGCGACGGAAGGCGGTCAGCACCTGCACGCCTCACCTGGTCTCCATCGTTAACTTCACTCTGGGCGGCAGTTTCGAGCTGGTCCAGAGCCGCTTCGATATGAGCAGTCTGCCGATGGTTCTGCGAGTGTTTCTGTCGCTCTACTGCATCTCGAGCCAGCCGCTGCTCAGCCCGCTCATGTACGGACTCAACGTCAGCAAAATACGAACGCTGGGCAAAAACCTGCTGCTCGCCAGGCTGCATCGCCCCAAAATCTGACCACAGGAAGTAGAACACAGGAAGTAGAACATGGGAAGTAGAACACAGGAAGTAGAACACGGGACGGGAAGTAGAACACAGGAAGAACAGCACAGGAAGTAGAACACAGGAAGTAGAACACAAGAAGTATAGCACAGGAAGTAGAACACAGGAAGTAGAACACAGGAAGAACAGTACAGGAAGTAGAACACAGGGAGTACAGCACAGGAAGTAGAACACATAAGTACAGCACAGGAAGTAGAACACAGGAAGTACAGCACAGGAAGTAGAACACAGGAAGTACAGCACAGGAAGTAAAACACAGGGAGTACAGCACAGGAAGTAGAACACATAAGTACAGCACAGGAAGTAGAACACAGGAAGTACAGTACAGGAAGTAGAACACATAAGTACAGCACAGGAAGTAGAACACAGGAAGTACAGTACAGGAAGTAGAACACAGGAAGTACAGTACAGGAAGTAGAACACAGGAAGTACAGTACAGGAAGTAGAACACAGGGAGTACAGCACAGGAAGTAGAACACATAAGTACAGTACAGGAAGTAGAACACATAAGTACAGCACAGGAAGTAGAACACAGGAAGTACAGCACAGGAAGTAGAACACAGGAAGTAGAACACAGGAAGTAGAACACAGGAAGTACAGTACAGGAAGTAGAACACAGGGAGTACAGCACAGGAAGTAGAACACATAAGTACAGCACAGGAAGTAGAACACAGGAAGTACAGTACAGGAAGTAGAACACAGGAAGTAGAACACAGGGAGTAGCCAGCTGACATGTCAGACTGGTGACATTTGGTGGAAGTCTCTAAAATAGTTTTTTTTTCAAGCCTTTATTAAAAAAATACTGTTATATATTGTACTGCATTAAATATAGGTTTATATTAATAAAGACTGATTAGATCTTCTTTAAACCATGTCATCTTTGTTTAACCACATTTCTCACGCAATAAACTTCTTTAATCACTAATTATTCAGTGAAAGTGCAATATTTCCAGCTCCCAAAGTCTCACTTTTTCAGGGCAACACTTTCTGACAGATAAACTTTAAAGTGAAAGTCTTATTCTGTCAAGTTTTAAATTACATTATACAATGAAATATTAAAAGTTTAAGTTAAAGAAGAGTTTAACTCTTTATATTATAAAGATTATCCACTGTTTAAATCCGAATACTGTCATTATGAAGGCCTCAGGTGAGTACAGGGAGTAAAAAGAGTGACATTAATATTACTTCCAAAAGGCCCTCTTCCACAGCGAGCGTCTTCAGGTTGAGCCTCGACTCAGGTTCAGATGAACTTTAGTTTGAAGCTGTTTCAGAAAAGGCCCAGAGCTTTAGGCCTCGTCTCTGAAGACCTTCTTTCAGCTTTTCATGTTGTTCATGGCTCAGAACTGGGGCCTGATTCATGTCGCTCAAGGGCTTTTCCACCCGCTTTCTGCTTTACGTTTAGAATTTATTCAACGCTTGTTTAAATCCTGGTTATCAGCTGGTTTAGTCCCAGTTTAGTCCTGGTTCAACCACATTTTTCAGGATCAAATAAAGACGCCTCATAAACATAAAGAAAAATCCCTGCTTTTTGAAAAGTTAGGCATTATTTTATGAAAAGTAATTCATAACGGACTTTATGTCTTTTTTAAACAATGGATTGTAAAAAGAAGAAAGAAAATGTTTTCAGACAAATAAAAAGTAAAATTCTTGGTTTTGCGTTTACTCCTGAGGATTATATATTTGTTTTTGATGATGAGTAAAGACAGCGTCATGAGTCGGCCTCTAGAGGGAGTGCTGAGCAGGTGGAGGTATAAACCACATCCACAGCTGGACCTCAGTTCGACATGAAGCTTCCACCGAGCGAGCGCTGAAGCTGGAGAGAAGCTGAGGATGAAGATGAGCAGGAACTCGTCGCAGCTGCAGTTCTTCACTCTGACGGGGTACTCGGACCCCGGCTCGTTGAAGCCCCTCTTCTTCCTGCTGCTGCTGCTGCTCTACGTCCTCATGCTTTTCTCCAACACGCTCCTCATCGTGGCCATCTGCTCCCACCGGACTCTCCACGAGCCCATGTACTTGTTCGTCTGTAACTTGTTCGCGAGCGGACTTCTAGGCAGCAGCGCTTTGTTCCCGTTTCTTCTGATCCAGATCCTGCGAGACGTCCACGTTGTTCCCAGCTCCTTCTGCTTCGCGCAGGTGTTTGTGATCCACCTGTACGGTCTGGTGGAGTACATGACCCTCACCGCGATGTCGTACGATCGATATTTGGCCATCTGTTCGCCGCTGCAGTACAGCTCTCGCATGAGCAGGAGCAGGCTGTCGGGGCTTATGTGTTTTCCGTGGGTTTACGGAGTCCTGGTCTGTTCGGTCATGATCAGCCTGAGCTCGTCTCTGCAGCGCTGCGGGAACAACATTCATAAAATCTACTGCGATAACTTCCCCATCGTCCGTCTGGCCTGTTTCGGTGACGGCGCTGAACGTGTACGGTCTGATCATCAGCTCGGTGAACATCTGCTGCCCGATGGCCTTCATCCTGTTCACGTACAGCCGGATCCTCAGGGTGTGTCTGTCGGGCTCCAAGCAGACGAGGCAGAAGGCTCTGAACACCTGCGGCTCTCACATCGCGTCGCTGCTGAGTTTCGGTTTGGGAGGAGCGTTCGAGGTCATTCAGTCGCGCTTCGACATGAGCGCCGTGCCCGACCTGCTCAGGGTCTTCCTGTCGCTGCACTTCCTGGTGGTCCAGCCGCTGTTGGACCCCTTCATGCACGGACTCAACGTGTCCAAGATCAGGCTGCTCTGCAAAAGTCTGCTGCTCGCCAGAATCTGAGCCACTTTTACATGAGTTTATGAATTGATGAGGCAGTAGTGAGACATCAACAAGCACAAACTGTTCTGATGCATTTGATTGACTTTATATTGGTTTAAAAAATAAGACAGGGCCAGGTCTAAACCACGACTGAATTTGACAAAAGATCAGATTTTATTGAGTCATAAATGAGGATTAGGACGTAGAACTGTTCTGGTGTTTGACTTTTAAAGATGATGAAAAGGTTAAGCTTAGTTAGAACTAAACCACAGACATCTGCACAGCACCAAACTCTATATTATTATAATTATTATAATTATTATTATTATTATTATTATTTGATTATTATTATTATTTTTATTATTATTTTTATTATTATTATTATTATTATTATTATTATTATTATTATTATTATCTGATTATTATTATTATAATTATTATTATTATTATTTTTATATAAATCAGACTGAATACATTCATCTCTTGTTTTATCAGATTTATGACATTAATGATGTTCATCTTAGGAGTTAGGGGTTAGGAGTTAGGAGTTAGGAGTTAGGAGTTAGGGGTTAGGAGTTAGGGGTTAGGAGTTAGGAGTTAGGGGTTAGGAGTTAGGAGTTAGGGGTTAGGAGTTAGGGGTTAGGAGTTAGGAGTTAGGGGTTGGGGGTTGGGGTTAGGGTTAGGGTTAGGAGTTAGGGGTTAGGGGTTAGGAGTTAGGGTTAGGGGTTAGGAGTTAGGGGTTAGTTAGAGTTAGGGGTTAGGGTTAGGGGTTAGGGGTTAGGAGTTAGGGGTTAGGGTTAGGAGTTAGGGGTTAGGAGTTAGGAGTTAGGGTTAGGGGTTAGGAGTTAGGGGTTAGGGGTTAGGGGTTAGGGGGTTAGGAGTTAGGGTTAGGGGTTAGGGGTTAGGGGTTAGGAGTTAGGGGTTAGGGGTTAGGGGTTAGGAGTTAGGGGTTAGGAGTTAGGGGTTAGGGGTTAGGAGTTAGGGTTTAGGGGTTAGGGGTTAGGGGTTAGGAGTTAGGGGTTAGGGGTTAGGGGTTAGGAGTTAGGAGTTAGGGGTTAGGGGTTAGGGGTTAGGAGTTAGGGGTTAGGAGTTAGGAGTTAGGGGTTAGGAGTTATTATTATAGTTATTATAATTTCACTAAACTTTGTTTTATTAGAGAAAATAACACACTTAGTGACCTTATTGAAGTTGTGTTTTTCTTTATTAATTCCACAGCTGAGCCTCTTTCCTTTTTTATGGCAAAATGAACTTATATTTGTATCTTTGATAGTTTTTATTTTAAGTGTTTTTTTCTGGATTAAAAAAAATAAAGAAATAAAAAGTGTCACTGTTTTCTGTTAAATCTTATTTGTCTTGAATAATTCCACATTTATTTAAATGAAGAAACAATTAAATGAGTGAAACCATGAAGCAGAACTTTAATAAAGAATAAAACGTTTACTTTAAAACAGAAAAAAACAAAAAGTCATTAAATGAAATGGCATCAACAATACATTAAAAACAAACTTAACCTGGTTCCATTTAGTGGTGTTTTATTTCAGCAAAATATTAGTCCTGGTTTAGTCCTCGTTTAGTCCTGGTTTAGTCCTGGTTTAGTCCTGGTTTAGTCTTGGTCTAGTCCTGGTTTAGTCCTGGTTTAGACCTGGTTTAGTTTAGACCTGGTTTAGTCCTGGTTTAGTCCTGGTTTAGACCTGGTTTAGACCTGGTTTAGTCCTGGTTTAGACCTGGTTTAGACCTGGTTTAGTCCTGGTTTAGTCCTGGTTTAGACCTGGTTTAGACCTGGTTTAGTCCTGGTTTAGACCTGGTTTAGACCTGGTTTAGTCCTGGTTTAGTCCTGGTTTAGTCTTGGTTTAGTCCTGGTTTAGTCCTGGTTTAGTCCTGGTTTAGACCTGGTTTAGACCTGGTTTAGTCCTGGTTTAGACCTGGTTTAGTCCTGGTTTAGTCCTGGTTTAGACCTGGTTTAGACCTGGTTTAGTCCTGGTTTAGACCTGGTTTAGACCTGGTTTATTTCTGGTTTAGACCTGGTTTAGTCCTGGTTTCAGTCTGAGTTTGGAGAGAACTAATCCATAAATGAGACTGAGGCTGATACAAGAGGAAGACCAGACCAACCCAGTCCAGTCCTGTCTGGACGTCTCTCTGGGCGTCTCTCTGGACGTCTCTCTGGGCGTCTCTCTGGACGTCTCTCTGGGCGTCTCTCTGGACGTCTCTCTGGGCGTCTCTCTGGGCGTCTCTCTGGGCGTCTCTCTGGGCGTCTCTCTGGGCGTCTCTCTGGGCGTCTCTCTGGGCGTCTCTCTGGGCGTCTCTCTGGGCGTCTCTCTGGGCGTCTCTGGGCGTCTCTCTGGGCGTCTCTCTGGGCGTCTCTCTGGCCGTCTCTCTGGGCGTCTCTCTGGGCGTCTGTCTGGGCGTCTCTCTGGGCGTCTCTCTGGGCGTCTGTCTGGGCGTCTCTCTGGGCGTCTCTCTGGACCTCTCTCTCTGGGCGTCTCTCTGGACGTCTCTCTGGGCGTCTCTCTGGACGTCTGTCTGGGCGTCTCTCTGGGCGTCTCTCTGGACGTCTCTCTGGGCGTCTCTCTGGGCGTCTCTCTGGACGTCTGTCTGGGCGTCTCTCTGGACGTCTGTCTGGACGTCTGTCTGGGCGTCTCTCTGGACGTCTCTCTGGGCGTCTCTCTGGGCGTCTGTCTGGACGTCTCTCTGGACGTCTCTCTGGGCGTCTCTCTGGACGTCTCTCTGGGCGTCTCTCTGGACGTCTCTCTGGGCGTCTCTCTGGGCGTCTGTCTGGGCGTCTCTCTGGGCGTCTCTCTGGGCGTCTCTCTGGGCGTCTCTCTGGGCGTCTCTCTGGGCGTCTCTCTGGGCGTCTCTCTGGGCGTCTCTCTGGGCGTCTCTCTGGGCGTCTCTCTGGGCGTCTCTCTGGGCGTCTCTGGTGCGTCTCTCTGGCGTCTCTCTGGGCGTCTCTCTGGACGTCTGTCTGGGCGTCTCTCTGGACGTCACTCTGGACGTCTCTCTGGACGTCTCTCTGGACGTCTGTCTGGACGTCTCTCTGGACGTCTCTCTGGACGTCTCTCTGGATGTCTGTCTGGACGTCTGTCTGGGCGTCTCTCTGGACGTCTCTCTGGACGTCTCTCTGGACCTTTCTCTGGACGTCTCTCTGGACCTTTCTCTGGACGTCTCTCTGGACGTCTGTCTGGACGTCTCTCTGGGCGTCTCTCTGGACCTTTCTCTGGACGTCTCTCTGGACCTTTCTCTGGACGTCTCTCTGGACGTCTGTCTGGACGTCTCTCTGGGCGTCTCTCTGGACCTTTCTCTGGGCGTCTCTCTGGGCGTCTCTCTGGACGTCTGTCTGGACGTCTCTCTGGGCGTCTCTCTGGACCTTTCTCTGGGCGTCTCTCTGGACGTCTCTCTGGACGTCTGTCTGGACGTCTGTCTGGGCGTCTCTCTGGACGCGTCTGTCTGGGCGTCTCTCTGGGCGTCTCTCTGGACGTCTCTCTGGGCGTCTGTCTGGGCGTCTCTCTGGACGTCTCTCTGGACGTCTGTCTGGACGTCTCTCTGGGCGTCTCTCTGGACGTCTCTCTGGGCGTCTCTCTGGGCGTCTCTCTGGACGTCTCTCTGGACGTCTGTCTGGGCGTCTCTCTGGGCGTCTCTCTGGGCGTCTCTCTGGGCGTCTTGGGCGTCTCTCTGGGCGTCTCTCTGGACGTCTGTCTGGCGCCTCTCTGGGCGTCTCTCTGGGCGTCTGTCTGGGCGTCTCTCTGGGCGTCTCTCTGGCGTCTCTCTGGGCGTCTCTCTGGGCGTCTCTCTGGACGTCTCTCTGGACGTCTGTCTGGGCGTCTCTCTGGGCGTCTGTCTGGACGTCTCTCTGGACGTCTCTCTGGACGTCTGTCTGGACGTCTCTCTGGGCGTCTCTGTGGGGGTCTCTCTGGACGTCTGTCTGGACGTCTCTCTGGACGTCTCTCTGGACGTCTCTCTGGACGTCTCTCTTGACCTTTCTCTGGGCGTCTCTGGACGTCTCTCTGGGCGTCTCTCTGGACGTCTGTCTGGACGTCTCTCTGGACGTCTCTCTGGACCTTTCTCTGGACGTCTGTCTGGACGTCTCTCTGGACGTCTCTCTGGACGTCTCTCTGGACGTCTCTCTGGACGTCTCTCTGGACGTCTCTCTGGACCTTTCTCTGGACGTCTGTCTGGACGTCTCTCTGGACGTCTCTCTGGGCGTCTCTCTGGACGTCTCTCTGGGCGTCTCTCTGGGGGGTCGTAGGTGAGATCCAGACCGGTCCAGGACACACCTCTGAGTCAGACCTGATAAAACCCTGCAGCAGACTCAGAGGTGAGTCCAGAGACGGGACCGAGTCTCACTCAGGTTCTCTGTTCACTGAGGTGAAGAGGGAGAAGATTATTTCGATGTTTTAAATGTATTTGTGAATGTTTCTGGACTGTGTTTGTGGGACGATGTGAAATGAGGGTTTGTTGTTGTGTGTAATGTTCACGAGTGTCACAGAAAAACACAACGAAGATCAAACTAAACAGGTTTTACTTGGACTTTGACGTTACAGGTTTTTGTTGTGTTTTATCAGGTCTGACCAGGTTTTAGGATCATTCAAAGTGGTTCAGACTGATTTAAACAGTTTTTAGTTGGATTTGTTCTGATTGTGGCTATTTATCTGTTTCTAAAATTCATTGAAGCAGAACTGAAGATGTCCTGAAAATGTCCAGAAACTCGAGTCAGCTCCCGTTTTTCTCTCTGAGTGCGTACTTGGACCTGGGGCCTCTGCGGTTCCTGCTGTTCTTCGTCCTGTTGCTGCTGTACGTCCTCGTGCTTTTCTCTAACGTCCTGCTCATCGCCGTGGTGTGTTTCAACCGAACCCTTCACGAGCCCATGTACGTGTTCCTCTGCAGTTTACTCCTGAACGAGCTCTACGGCAGCGCGGCTCTGTTCCCGTTTCTGCTGCTGCACACGCTCAGAGACGTCCACGCGGTTCCGGCTCCGTTCTGTTTCCTGCAGGTTTTCTGTTTACACTCGTACGGACTGATCGAGTTCCTGTTCCTCGCCGTCATGTCGTACGATCGATACGTGGCCATATGTTACCCTTTACACTACAGCAGGCGCATGACCAGGAACAAAATGGCCGCTCTGATTTCGGTTCCGTGTTGCTACAGCTTCTTCATAAGCGGCGTCATGATCTCCCTCAGCTCGTCTTTAGAACTCTGCGGGAACGTCATCCAGAAAGTTTACTGCGATAACTACCCGATCGTGAAGCTGGCCTGCTCCGACACGTCTTCTCACAACGTTTACAGTCTGATAATGGTCACAAACAACATCGGTCTGCCGCTGCTGCTCATATTCTGGTCGTACCTGCAGATTTTTCGTGTTTGTTTGTCGGGGTCGAAGCAGCTGCGACAGAAAGCTCTGAGCACGTGCACGCCTCACATCACGTCGCTGCTCAACTACACGGTCGGCTGCTGTTTCGAGCTGCTTCAGGGACGCTTCGACATGAGACGCGTTCCAAACGTGTTCCGTGTTTTCATGTCGCTCTACTTCCTCTTGTGTCAGCCGCTCTTCAACCCTCTCATTTACGGATTAGTTCTCTCCAAAATCAGACTGATGTGTAAAAGTCTGCTGCTGAAACACACCGTCTCCTGAAGCACTTTTACAAAACAACGTCTCAACTTAATCATGTGCAATGTTTAGTTTTGAGTTGAATTTAAACACATTTTATTTGACTTTCATTTGGATGAATCTGAGCCTCATTTCTTAGGCTCTTTGTGAATCTTTCAAAATGGCTGCTCATGTCGAGTTCTGTTTAAAAATAAACTGTTTCCTCTGACCTTTTTTCCCTCTCAATCCTTTATTTTATTTTGAACCAGACTGATGTCATGTTTTAGACAGAGGTCTGTGTGATGTGTTCAATGACTTCTGTCAGTTTTGTTCTTGTCTGTTTATGGGAAATTCAATTCAACATGAAATATTTGCTCTGCATTTTTCATATTGTCGCTGTTTAACCCATATTTTAGAAATGTGTTCTCTCTAATGTTTGTGTAAAAGACCACAGTTCAAACCCAGACTCGTGGATTTATTAAATAAAGTGTGTTCAGAGAGTTACATCTGTGTTTTTAATCCAAATAAATATCAGCTGCACATGAACTCAACACAGACTCATCTGTTTCATTGTGTTTCATTTGTAAATGTTGGTCACAGAGAAGTATATTTGATTCTGCTTCTATTCAACATTAATTAATGATAATATTGTGTTGGTGTTTTGGGCCCCTGTAATTATAAGCTTTAATTGGCTCCTGAGGGGGTCGTAAAGGCACTAATGTGAGGCTTGGAGTCTCCTGAATCATTTGATTTTTGTCAAAAATTAAAATCATATTAAAATATTTTTTAGTACAAACTGGAGCCAGAGCAGAAGACATTTATGAAGAGACAGACACAGAAGTCTACACCTTCACAAAAATAACACATTTATATTATTTATGTTTTTATTGTACTTCTGGTTTTCACTGTAAAAACATCTCTGACAAAAGTGTTTTTGTTCTGATTCAGATTATTATCCACAGCTGCAAATTTACAAACCAGAAAATCTAAATTCACAGCATTTTAATCATAAATTCTCTTTTTATTTGTAATATTTTTTCCCCTTTATTTCACCCTTTGTGTCCTGTATTTAGGTTTATATATATGTACATTATTCCTGTATTTGTTCTGTATTTGTTTTATGTAAAGTGTTGTTTAAAAACATAAAGATTACATTAAGACATAAATAAAGCGACCAATAAAAGTCATTTCTTGGTGAGGTCAGTGTTTTCTGTTGTTGCTGCGTCGCTGGAAAATCTTTAAGAGTCGAGGATCGGAGCCAGTTTTTCAGACGGTTTTACTCGAGCGTCTCGTTCAGGTCTGAGTCTGGATCACGAGACTTTAGGATCAGACCTTTTTATTTTATATTTTATAGTTTATAGTTGTTGCATTAAATTTAAATCCCAAATACATTGATAATTTATTTGAACTATAAACTTTTTCTTTTTTACTCAGAGGTTAGATTTTCTTTTCTAATTCTTTACACAGACAGAGATCATATTTACGCCGTGACTAAGCTTTTAACTCAACTTTTTATTATTATTATTAAAATCAAATCACTGGTGTATTTTTAGATGTAAATGCTGTGATTTTTTGTGTTTTTTTTCTGTACAATTACTTCAGCTCCTGTTTTTCCTCCCTGTTGTTGTTTGTGTTGTTTGATTTTAAATTTGTCTATTTTTTTTTTTTTTTTTTTCATTTTAATTGTTAAAGTTTTGGCTAAACTTCATTCATCAAAACATACTTAATTAATAAGTGCATTTGTTTGAATTATTTTGATCTAAAATGGTGTTTATTATTGTGAATGTTTTGGTTTTTGCAGCATCTTTCTTTTATAAGATTATTGAATTTATTAAAACCATCTTCAGGTTGATTTTTGTGGAAGATTCTATTTTTATTGTGCGTTTTTAACACATTTTCTACTCTAATATAATGTACCACAGTCTGAATTAATTGAACGATAAAACTGAGACTGAAATACAATTCAGTTAAATCAGGAAAATTCACATTTCAGAGACATTTTGATGAAGTCTGCCTTTAAATCCAAATCCTGTGTAGACATGATTTTGAATTCTGTTCTTATATTATTTGAATGTTATATTATAAATACTCTGTGTTATTGTCTGTTGCTTGTTCTAGAGATTAAGCTCTACTTTGTTAAAATTCTTATTTATCTTGTTTAATTCTAAAACTGTACTAAATTTCACATTTGTTGGTGTCAGGTATTTTTCTGAGTTTGATTTGTTCGTGGACTATCGTCTGCTCAAAGTAAAGACATCAGACTTGAATCAAGAGCAAAACACTGGAAATGAATATTTGAGTTTTAAAGCGTTTTGAATCTGAGCTGGTTACGTTTGCACTGATTGTTAGAATGAGCTTCGATCCAGTTTGTATTTATTGTTTTTTCAGACATCACGTTCACATTAACTTATTTTTGTGAATAATTAAAATTGAACTTTGGAATAATTGTTATTTTCACTCACAGAGACTCATGGGTAATTTCACACATTTTGTGCTCAACAGTTTAGACTCTGGAGCCTTGAATGATGTTTATTTCTTTCTGATGTTACTCTTTTATTTAATCACGATCTTTGTGAATGTTTTTCTTATCGTCCTCATCGTCGTGAACCAAACTCTGCACAAACCAGTTTATATTTTCATGTGCAGTTTATTCATTAATGGTTTATTGGGCTGTTCATCCATTTTACCGTTTATTTTAGCTCAGCTCTTGAGCCGGGTCCACGTCGTGTCTCTGTCGCTGTGCTCCTTCCAGATGTTCCTCATGTACACCTACAGCAACGTGGAGTTCTTTAACTTGGCCGCGATGGCGTACGACCGCTACGTCGCCATCTGTCTGCCGCTGAAATACGCTCAGAAACTGTCGCCCAAAGCGGTGGCCGTCCTCGTCGCTTTAGTTTGGGGCAAAGGCATTTCTGTGGGGTTTTTCGTCGTTTGTTCTGTAAATATTCTTGAACTTTGTGGGAATCGTGTTCAGAAAATCTACTGTAACTTCTACGACGTGATGAAATTAGAATGTTTGCGGGAGACGGAGCCGATCGTGACGACGTACGAGACGGTTTACATGTGCACGACGCTGCTGGGGATGGTGCTCTTCATCATCTACACCTACGTCCGGATTTTACTGGTGTGTTTTAGCGGATCTAAAGCGACGCGGCAGAAGGCCCTCGGCACCTGCGCCCCTCACCTGGCCTCGCTCGTGAACTACGGAGTCGGGACCGTCCTCGAAGAGAGTCGCTCCAGGTTTCATTTAAAGACGTTTCCACATTCGGTTCAGGTTTTTCTGAGTTTGTACATCGTCACGGTTCCGCCGCTGCTCAACTCTCTGCTCTACGGACTCAACATGAGCCAGCTCCGGGCCGTCTGCCGGAGCCTGCTGCGCAAAACTCAGCTTTAAGACCGAGTCTGGACCGAGTCTGGACCGAGACCGAAACCGAGACCAAGTCCAAACCAAGACTGGTTTTTAATGGACTGGAAAAACCCACAGAACAAAGTCCAGACTCAAGAAGGATTTGTTTTTGACGAAGGAAGAGTTATTAAAATAATGTTATATGTCATCATTAATATTTGTTGGTGCCAAGTTCTCTGTTATTATTTAATAATAAAATACAATAAAACTCTGATTTAATGTCTGTAAAGATTATTTGTGTCTGATTTAGATCCAGACCAGAGACCGACATGTTTCGACTGAAATCACAAACCACTTCTTTATACTTTTATACTTATCCACTGTTTTATTTATTTATTTCACAAGATTTCTTTTCATTTCATACAAACACTATTTGGCTCCGAGAAAAGTCTGGCGCCTGGTTTAGAGACACACAGGGGCCTTAGGGGCCACAGGGCCCCCTGCAGGGGCCTTAGGGGCCACAGCGCCCCCTGCAGGGGCCGCAGGAGCCACAGGGCCCCCTGCAGGGGCCTTAGGGGCCACAGCTCAGTTCTAATCCGGTCCAGGTCTAATCCGGTCCAGGTCTAACCCGGTCCAGGTCTCAGGTCTAACCCGGTCCAGGTCTCAGGTCTAACCCGGTCCAGGTCTAACCCGGTCCAGGTCTCAGGTCTAACCTGGTCCAGGTCTCAGATCTAACCTGGTCCAGGTCTCAGGTCTAACCTGGTCCAGGTCTAACCCGGTCCAGGTCTCAGGTCTAACCTGGTCCAGGTCTACTCCGGTCCAGGTCTCAGGTCTAACCCGGTCCAGGTCTAATCCGGTCCAGGTCTCAGGTCTAACCCGGTCCAGGTCTCAGGTCTAACCCGGTCCAGGTCTCAGGTCTAACCCGGTCCAGGTCTCAGGTTTAACCCGGTCCAGGTCTCAGGTCTAACCCGGTCCAGGTCTCAGATCTAACCTGGTCCAGGTCTCAGGTCTAACCTGGTCCAGGTCTAACCCGGTCCAGGTCTCAGGTCTAACCTGGTCCAGGTCTACTCCGGTCCAGGTCTCAGGTCTAACCCGGTCCAGGTCTAATCCGGTCCAGGTCTCAGGTCTAACCCGGTCCAGGTCTCAGGTCTAACCCGGTCCAGGTCTCAGGTCTAACCCGGTCCAGGTCTCAGGTTTAACCCGGTCCAGGTCTCAGGTCTAACCCGGTCCAGGTCTCAGGTCTAACCCGGTCCAGGTCTCAGGTCTAACCCGGTCCAGGTCTAACCCGGTCCAGGTCTCAGGTTTAACCCGGTCCAGGTCTCAGGTCTAACCCGGTCCAGGTCTCAGGTTTAACCCGGTCTAGGTCTCAGGTCTAACCCGGTCCAGGTCTCAGGTCTAACCCGGTCCAGGTTTAACCCGGTCCAGGTCTAACCCGGTCCAGGTCTCAGGTCTAACCCGGTCCAGGTCTCAGGTCTAACCCGGTCCAGGTCTCAGGTTTAACCCGGTCCAGGTCTCAGGTCTAACCCGGTCCAGGTCTAACCCGGTCCAGGTCTCAGGTCTAACCCGGTCCAGGTCTCAGGTCTAACCCGGTCCAGGTCTCAGGTCTAACCCGGTCCAGGTCTCAGGTTTAACCCGGTCCAGGTCTCAGGTCTAACCCGGTCCAGGTCTCAGGTTTAACCCGGTCCAGGTCTCAGGTCTAACCCGGTCCAGGTCTCAGGTCTAACCCGGTCCAGGTCTCAGGTTTAACTCGGTCCAGGTCTCAGGTCTAACCCGGTCCAGGTCTCAGGTTTAACCCGGTCTAGGTCGTTCCTCTAGTGAACTGCAGGGGGAGCTCTAAGACCAGACTGAGGTCTTTGGGGGGATTTGCGTCACAACATTCAGCTCAAAAACTTTAAAAACCTGGTCCCAGACCAGTCCCAGACCAGTCCCAGACCAGTCCCAGACCAGTCCCAGACCAGTCCCAGACCAGATGGAACCAGAGCTGACTCCAGTTTGTCAGGTTTTTCTGAAGATGCTTCACTTAAACTAAATATATTTAATATCGTTTATTTGATAAAGTTAGGATTTAGAGAATATTGTGACAGAAAACAAAACCAAATTTAAACTGAAATTTCTAAATTGTAAACTGTATTTTTCATGGTTCTAGTTTTTAAAATGTGATGTAAATTCTATTTTAAGAATGTTACAAAAAAAAACATAGTATTTCAAATAATATTGAATATTCTATTATATATTTTATTTTACTGTAAATAATTGTAAAAGCATTATTAGATCCAGGTTTACACAATACAGGGAAACGCTTTGGTTTTCAATTGTTTTTACTCTTGTTCTGCTTTATAAATATTCTGGTTTTTAAAGAATAAGAACAGTAAGTACACAGAGCTTTTTATTAGTTCTTATTTTTATTTCAAATTTGAATTAGTAATTACACACGAAACTGTCAGAATGTGCCGTGAAAAAACTCATTTATTAAATTTGACATTTTAAAGATAAACCTCTCGTAACTCTTAGATTCTCTTTAATAAAAGCTTAATATGTAAAATGTACTGTTTTAGATCAACTTTAAGAATTAATGACAATGTTATATTGCTTTGAAGTGTCCTTTTTAACTGTTTTTGGTTGAAAACAATACAACTGATGAATTTAAAAGCTTAAGATATAATATAAAAACATGAATCATTGTGTTTTGATGCAGAGAAAACTGTAAAGAATGTCAGCTTTGAGTAAATGATTTGTGAGACTGGTTGAAAATGGTCGAGTTGTTGATGCATTTGTGACTGAAGCTGAATTTCTAAGGAGGCTTTTCTTTTTCAATATTTTCGTGTCGTTAAAGAGTTCGATCGATGGCGAACTCTTCTCACATCTCACATTTCACTTTCGGAGCTTACGCTGACGTTGGACTTTTCAAATACCTGATTTTCCTGCTGATCCTGTGTGTTTACGTGCTGATTATTTGTGCTAATGTGCTGCTGGTGACGGTGATCTGTTGTTCCCGGAGCCTGCACGAGCCCATGTACCTGTTCCTCTGCAGTTTGCTCCTGAACGAGCTCTACGGCAGCGCCGGCCTCTTCCCGTTCTTCTTGCTCCAGATCCTCAGAGACGTCCACACGGTTCCGACGCATGCGTGTTACCTGCAGATCTTCTGTTTGTACATGTACGTGAACGTGCAGTTCTATAACCTGGCCGTGATGTCGTACGACCGGTACCTGGCCATCTGCCGCCCGCTGCAGTACCCCGCGCTCATGACGCCGTCCAGAGTCGCCCTTTTCATCGCTCTGTCCTGGGTTTGTCCAGTAATCGCGATCGTGATCATGACGACTCTGACCGCGACGTTGAGCCTGTGCCGCGGCGTCATAGACCGTTTATACTGCGATAACTACTCCGTGGTGAAGCTGGCCTGCTCCGGTACGACGGTGAATAACGTGTACGGTCTGCTGTACACCTTCACGGTTCTCATCGGACTGACTCTGATCAACTTTTACTGTTACGCCCGGATCCTCAGAGTGTGTTTTTCAGGTCAGAAGCAGCGGCAGAAGGCGTTGAACACCTGCGTGCCTCACCTGGCCTCGCTCCTGAACTTCTTCCTGGGCTGTTTCCTGGAGGTGGTCCAGAGCCGGTTCGATATGTCGATGGCCCCGGTTTGGCTCCGGGTCGTGCTCTCGCTGTATTTCATCACGTGTCAGCCGCTGTTTAACCCGCTGCTGTACGGACTCAACCTGAGCCGAGTCCGAGGCGTCTGTAAACAGCTGCTCAGAGTAAAAACAGGACACGGATAGAACACAGTCTTCTAGACTTTATTCAAACGTGAGAGGCCTTTAGGAATCATTTAAATCCACTTTGTGTAACATTAACCTCACATTTTGGAACCTCAAAACCCACAATCCATCAATGAAAATTAAAATGACTTCTAATTTATTGGATATGAATGTTTTTCTGTTGTATGTGTCATCTTTGCTTTTTTTTTTTTTTTTTTTGATATTTCATCTGAAAGTGAGTTAAAATGATCTGTAAATGTGACCATCCAAATTAAAACCGGGTCAAACTTTGCTAATAATTCTGTTCCAGGTGATTTATTTATTCATTTTTTTATGTTGTACAGATGTAAAAGAAAGTCAGTGATTTAAATAAACAGAATAAACAGAATGAAGTGAAATGATGACTTTCCATTGAATTTGTGATAAACCTGTGTCTGGTCTTTAGTAAAAGTGTCTCCTGACTTTATTTTCATTTTTGTCAAATATTTTATTCTATGCCTTTTAAATGTGTGAAGAAAGACTAAACAGTGGTTCTGAAAGATGAAATAACCATTAAACATTTCATTAAAAAATGTGGCCTTGTTATATTACAGACTACTCTTTACAGTTTGGATTTTTAACAACAGGAAGAATTACAGCAGAAAAGGTCACAAATAAATGACAGCCTTAAGTTCATACATATATAAAACCAGGGTTAATTTCAGCTTGATCCAGACACATCAGGATCCGCAAACTGTCTTATTTTGACTTGTTTGGATCCGGCAACTATTTCTCTAATAATAAATAATATAACTCTAGATCCGGGAACATCTGGTGAAAAACACAGATCCTGAGGCAAAACATGATCTTTATTTTCAGGAAGCTGCAGGTGAAGCTGGTCCATGTTCTTCTTTGTCACAGGTTTGACACGGGTCTAATCTTCATGTAACTGTTCCACAGAGGTTCTTTCTCACAGGGTACACACACACACAGACAAAAACAAAAAACAGTAATGTTTAGCCAATGAAACATGTAGAAATACAAAGCTGTTTCTCCACAGTAAGAGATTATACGTGTGACTAAATACTTGTATGCTTCTTAAATTAAACACTCATCAATGTCACACTAAGAAAAAAAAACAGTAAAAGTGGATCTGAGTGTTGCTTTATCTATAGTTTATGTGTAAATGGAAAATACAGGTCTGTCTAAATGCTCCTGGGTTTAGCGTTATATGAACTAAAAGATCACTATTTGAATATCTTCACGTGTTATATGCTTAAACATTGCTATTTTATTATTATCATCATCAATAAGAATGAGGCTTTATCATTTTACTGTCAAAATGTGCCTCCCTCAAATACTAAAGCCTTAATGTACAGAAGTTGCAAATTAGGGACAGATATTTAAACAAATATGAAGGATATAATGAAATATGTTCGAAAAACACTGTTTATTTTTTAACAGAGCTAGAAAGGTTTATCAAACTAAGATAAAAATGCTTAAAACTATGATATTTAATATAATATTATAAATAAAAACGCTTTAATTTTGATAATAATGATCTGATATTTACAGCAGGAGTTAAAATCAACTTTGTTGTAAAGTTTTGTGGACTTACCCCGAGCTGAACAGCAGCAGCCGTTAGCATGTTGTTAGCCGTTAGTGTGTCATTAGCCATTAGCATGTCATTAGCCATTAGCGTGTTGTTAGCCGTTAGCATGTTGTTAGCCGTTAACATGCCATTAGCCGTTAGCATGTCATTAGCCGTTGGCTTGTCATTAGCCATTAGCCTGTCATTAGCCGTTAGCATGTGCAGCGCCACCTACTGTCCTGAGGACAAGTAGCGTCTAGAGAGATTTATATTGAAACAGGGAAGAGTGGCAGGACACGGCTGTTGTGTGTAATTTCTTTCGTCCAACCAGAGAAGGTCAGAGACTGCTGTTAATAATATTAAAGTAGTGCTATAAGTTACTATTACGTAATGGAGGCTATTTAAAACGAGGTGTAGATGAAGAACAGCATGGCTTTTGGGCGTTTGCGTCTGAGCCTCGTGTTCTGTTGTTGTTCTGTTTTGTCCCTGGTTTCAAACTGCATCTTTGGTTTAGAAATTAAGCACTGAATAAAACTGTTTCACGTGTAATCTATAATAATCTCTGTATGTGTCGTTAAACGCACCGTTAACACTGTGATAAACTCTAAAGCAGGGCTATTCAAATGGCGGCCCGCGGGCTGAAGAAGGTCATTAATAATGACTGGACTTATAAATATGTTCACATTCCAAATAATGAAGGCAACCCTACGTGCCTGCTGTGTTACGACTGTTGCTCCGTGAATAAGGAGTATAACGTGAGGAGGCACTTCAACACGACCCACTCCCGTTTTGACATCGAATATCTGCCGGGTTCAGATGCTCGTCAAATAAAAATAAAAACACTTACTCAGAACTACAAGCGCAGCTCTGCACTCTTCTCCCGGACCTGCACTTTACAACAGAAGACAACAGCAGCGTCCCTCCGCATAGCGTGGATTCTTGCTAAAAAGAAAAGGCCATTCACGGACTCCGAAACAGTCAAAGATACTAGCTGCCGTCGAGGAGGTGGTAGCAGACGAGAAGTTAAAACAGCAGGAAATATCTCCAATCAAGTCAATCACTCTGTCAGATACAACTGCTGCAAGACGAGTGGATGTGGTGGCCACAGACGTGTTCGAGACTCTTTTAACTCAGTTGCAGAAAGCTGAATTCATGTCGCTGTGTGTTTTTAGTTTTAGAACCGAGAAAGCACATAAATAAATGTCAGCAGTTACTAGGTGTTATTTTGCTGTTATTTAAACCAAATGTTGGATGTGTTCCTTTTTGTTGCACAAAGTCAGAAGCTACTATTGTCTTTCTTATGAGAAGCTGTTTGTTTGTGTGACCCACACAGAATGTGTAGTCACATTAGTTAATTTTGTAATGTATTTTATTTTAGTAATATAATCAGATACACTATTGTCTGCTTGTTGAGGTACAGATGTAATATCGGGGTGCGCCAGTAGGTGGCAGTGAAGTATACGAGCAACTGGGCCGGGCCCTCTTGCCAGTGTAGCCGGCGGTTTCCTCGGTCTAAGACCTGAACTGAAGCTCACTGCATTTACTCTGTTTATTCAGGTTTGTACTGTGTAAAATACATAATAACAGAGAAATACGGATGGTATATCATTTTCTTGCTTTTAGTCAACAGATTAGCAGATTTGGTAAAGGTAGAATGTTAGGAAAGGCGCTAGCCGAAGTAGTGCGAACACGAGGCTCTCTAATGGCGGCGGCCCTAACAAACCTGAACCTGTATATGTAATGAATGTAGTGTATTAGCCATAGAGAGGCAATACTATCCCGGACATTTTGTGTTGTGTTTCAATATAAGTAATATTGTACATTTTGATATGAAGATAATACAGTTTGCTATGTTTCACAAGGTTTTATAAGGTTTTGTCAATGGGTTAAATAATAAGGGGCAGAATGTGCAGACTAACAAGCTTCAGTAGTGTGGATATTATTTCAACGAATACTATTGTCATTTACATGCTTGTTTATTTTGTAACTTGGTACAAATGCACATTCACAATGTGAAATATCTGGTAGAGATAACAGTACATGTGCTAAGGTATTTAAATGGTACTGTAATGATTAAATTGTAGGGACCAGATAGTAATATGTGTTTTTTTATAAACAGCAAAGCCTTATTTACAGTTTTGGTAACAATTTGGAACTGGTAAACTAGATATTAATTTAAATGTTGTTTGGTTGTAATTGGTACAAATGAGTTTTAATATTTGTTTACTAAGAGTCTAAGAAGCGAAGCTGCACTGAACTGAAGCTCAACATTTGTTTACTTCTTTTGCACTAAAAACGTCATTTTGAGTTACTGATGCTATTGACCCAGAAGCTGATTTATCTATCTTCTCCTTTTGCACTTTAAGCCAGAATTAGTTTGGCTTTGTTTACTTTTTTTTACTTGCACTAAAAACAGTTGTTACTGTTAATATACAAGAGGCTGGTTATGTTGGTTGAAACCTGCACTTTAAATGTAAAGTTTAGAAGAAAGAAACAGAAATATAGTGGCATTCGTCTCAATTTTACATCCAGTATGACAGCAGTAGTACGGGTCAGAAGAGTGTGGCCCCCGGAAAAATATAATTGAATGGCCCTGCTCTAAAGAAATACAAATGTTTATATTGTGTTGAGTTTGATTATTGTTTGTGAGACTCATTCTTCTTACACACTTCTGTACCTTTTTTGGATTTCATCTGTTTATTATTAATTTCATTTGTAAAAGACAAAAGTTATAAAAAGGAAGAGGTTAAAACTAAAGAAAGTAAATAGTTTTCTCTCAACTGGATGTAAACTGAAGAAGGTCAATTGAATCAAAGTCAAGATAAAACACATTTATTATTTCACTTCAGTTAATCCTAAAAAATCACATATTTCCAAATTTTCTTTGAAATGCAGCATCCCCTCTTTATCTACATATATTTTTTAATACAATTTACAATATTATGCATTTACAGACATATCAATTATGTCCAAAGCTCTTAACTCAGTAAGATACAGTTAAACAAAGTTTATAAAACTGTTTTAATAAAAATGCATTCTCACTTTTTCCCAAGAAAGTTCTGATTAGTGCTGAGCTGCACAAAATGACAAAAAACTATTACAAACTAAACGTCTTTTAATTAAAAGCCACGACAGTTCAGACAGAATTAAAGGAAAGATTTGATATTTTATGAAACCCATTACGTTTGAGTTTGAAATGAGCCACTGTTCAGAAAACCACTATGAACTGTTTTTCAGCTAAAATGTGTTAAAGTGACTTTTCCCTTGGTTTTTATTCCTGCAGAACGCTGCTGGTTCCTAAACTACAGCCTTAGGTGAAAGTCTTGCTGTTGTGTCGGGCCTCGGTGCTTCTCCTGGAGCCGAACAGACGTCGGATCGCGCCTCGGATTTGGCTCATCTGCATCCCGTACATGAGCGGGTTCAACAGCGGCTGGATTATTAAAAAATACAGCGACAGGACGACTCTGAGGAGACCCGGCTGCGAGCTCATGTCGAAGCGACTCTGGAGGATCTCGAAGCAGCAGCCGAACGAGAAGTTTAAAAGAGAAACGAGGTGAGGAGCGCAGGTGCTCAGGGCCTTCTGCCTCGTCTTACTCGAGCCTGCAAAACAGATCCTCAAGATTTTAATGTAAGAGAATAAAATGGGTATCAACGGCACGACGACCGTTACGACAGTTCCGAAAAGTCCATAAATGTTGTTCACCTTGTTCCCGTAGCATGCTAGCTTAGCCACGAGGTAGTTGTGGCAATAAATGCTGTCGATAATATTCCCACAAAGCGTTAAACGGAGATTTAAAGCTAAAGTGATGACAAATTTAAGGAAAGAGTAGAGCCAGACGACGATGATTAAAACGCAGGCCTTGTGCAGCGTCATACGAGAGTTGTACTGTAACGGGAAACAAATGGCCAGGTATCGGTCGTACGACATCACGGCCAAGTTACAGAACTCGACATGAGCGTAAGAATACAGACAGAAGATCTGCAGAAAGCAAAACGGAGCTAAAACAGTGTGGACGTCTTTGAGGAGTTGAACCGTTACAAACGGAAACAGAGCCGTGCTGCCGTAAAGTCCGTTCACGAATAAACTGCAGAGGAACAGGAACATGGGCTCGTGAAGAGAGCGGTTCAAACAGATCAGAACAATCAGAAACCAGTTCAAAACCAGAATAAACAGGTACAACAGCAACGTCAGGATCAAGAACAGGTACCGGAGGTTTCCCAGCTGCAGATACGCTCCGAGGATGAAGTAAGACACCGTCATATTCACCATTTTCACTAAAAGGATTCAGACAGGTTCAGTCTCTGTCCATTTGTTCTGAGAAGCTCTCATCGATAGAGAGTCATGGAGCTTTACAAACTGAGTATAAACTCATGAAGCTCAGCACACACCAGACTGAATAAAAAACAGGAACTGAAATAATTCTCATTTTGTAAAATCTTTTCATTCCTGTTGTTACAAATGACTATAAAATAGTTATATTAATATAATAATAGAGCTGCTGTTCAGATTCAAATGAAACATGTTAATGTATAAATCACCCTTTTTCAATCTCAGTTTCAATAGCTTTACATTTGTACAATAATCTTAATATCTCTTTAAGTTCTTTAACAGTTTAACTCTGATTAAAGCTGATGAAATCTTGTTAGATTTGGACAAATAACTGAATTAGAACTAAGTGAACATTAAGCTCAGATTTTAAAACTGAAGAAACAAAAGCAGTTCAAACCTACAGTCGTCTCCTGATACTGGGCTCAGTTTTACAAACTGTGTCTTTGTCTTTTTCAGTAAATCTGCAAAAACAAACAAGAACTACACAAAAAGAAATTTAGTGAATCACAAACTTATGATCGTTTCCTGAATTTAAAATATCTCTGTCTCAGTTGAAGCAGACTTGTTTTTTTTAATCACAAAAATGTGAAATTTCTGTGAGGTTTTTCTGCAGAAAGTGACAAAATCTGTTGAAACATCTTTAAAATTATACAATAAATTACTTCTGCAAATCAAAAATATTTTTGTATAAAATTGCTGTAAAAAAGATTTTACATTTAACACAAAGGTTTCCAAAAAAAAAATCAGATTGTCTTTTCAGCAGAAATTGACAAAATCAGTTTTAATGATTTCTATATCTATTTCTTTTATAAGAAATAATTTTTCTCTTTTTGAAACTAAACCTAATTATCTTAAATCAAATGCCAGGATAAACCGGCAATAATAAAATAAATAAATAATTGCTATTTTGTAAAGTAGTCCTAATCTCCTCAAACAAATACAAAACGTGAGTTTAACGTAAGTTTCCCGAACCTCACAATGTTCTGTTTCTCAGCGTTAATTTTATACCGAGCTTTGAGCCGAAGAAGATCGAGATCCTCCTCTTTTTCCAGACGACCATCTCCAGAACCAGTCTCTGGAGAAACACGCCTCAACGTGGGCCACACCCACTTTATTAAGAAAGCACCTGTAAAACTGTGCAGTTAAAGCCAAAGGGCTGTTCACAAGCATTAAAATAAATAAAAGAGATAAAACCCAGCTCCTGGAGACAGGCTGGACTCTCTGGAGTTGCCCCCGGTGAGAGGCTGGAGTGGGCTTATTGCCCCCAGCCTCCGGTGAACGAGAGGGTCTCCTCCCTGAGACTTCGGGCAGAGGTCTCTCTGTGGTTTGTGTTTAGGGCCTAACGACAGAGAACCTTCTGGGAGTCTCTGGGAGGGGTCCTGGAAGGTGCTGGGGTCTCCAAGGTTCTACTGGAGAACGCTCACGGGGGTAACAACAGTGACCCCTGGAGGAAGGGCCCTGATCTGGACCCCAGTGGTGTTCTGTTATTGGACTTCTGTTCTAGTCTCAGTTTGTCCAGAACCAACACCATGTTCAAGCAGAAGGTGTCCATCGGTGGCTCCGGGACGGTCCACGGTCCACTTTGTTTCACCTTCGGCCGGATGTCCCGGACACTCGGGTGAAGAGAGGACGGAGCTGTCGCCGATCACCGTCTGGAGGCGAGTTGGACCCAAACGTACCGCGAGGGTCCGCCGGGACCGTCTGAGTCAGAAGGGTCTCGGACTCCCGACTCCGGCAGAGCTCCGACCGGATCCCGAGGGAGGCCGGAGACGTCGAGTCCGAGCGGACCGCGTTCTCCGTTGTCCACGCGGCTGCTCGGAGCCGTGGCCGTAGGGTCTCTGGTGCCTGTCGTGGTGGTGATCCCTGAACCCGGTGGTGGACACCAGAAGTAAGGGATGCCGTCAGCTGAAGGAGTCCTATCAGGTCTGGTTGTCCTGTGGGTCTCCTGAGGCAGCTGTACCAGGTCCAGAGGACTGCAGCCTGGACCAGAGACCAGACCAGAGACCAGACCAGAGACCAGACCAGACCAGAGACCAGACCAGACCAGAGACCAGACCAGAGACCAGACCAGAGACCAGACCAGACCAGAGACCAGACCTGAGACCAGACCAGAGACCAGACCTGAGACCAGACCAGAGACCAGACCAGACCAGAGACCAGACCAGAGACCAGACCAGAGACCAGACCAGAGACCTGACCAGACCTGAGACCAGACCTGAGACCAGAGACCAGACCAGACCTGAGACCAGACCAGAGACCAGACCAGAGACCAGACCAGAGACCAGACCAGACCTGAGACCAGACCAGAGACCAGACCAGAGACCAGACCAGACCAGACCAGACCAGAGACCAGACCAGAGACCAGACCAGAGACCAGACCAGAGACCAGACCAGAGACCAGACCAGAGACCAGACCTGAGACCAGACCAGAGACCAGACCAGACCAGAGACCAGACCAGAGACCAGACCAGAGACCAGACCAGAGACCAGACCTGAGACCAGACCTGAGACCAGACCAGACCAGACCAGACCAGACCAGACCAGAGACCTGAGACCAGACCAGACCAGAGACCTGAGACCAGACCAGACCAGAGACCTGAGACCAGACCAGACCAGACCAGACCAGAGACCAGACCAGACCAGAGACCTGAGACCAGACCAGACCAGAGACCAGACCTGAGACCAGAGACCAGACCAGACCAGAGACCAGAGACCAGACCAGACCAGACCAGAGACCTGAGACCTGAGACCAGACCTGAGACCAGACCTGAGACCAGAGACCAGACCAGACCAGACCAGAGACCAAAGACCAGACCTGAGACCAGAGACCAGACCAGAGACCAGACCAGACCAGAGACCAGACCAGACCTGAGACCAGAGACCAGACCAGACCAGAGACCAGACCAGACCTGAGACCAGAGATCAGTGGAGTGACACGGTTTCACTGACTCCTGTTGAACTTTTGTTGTTTTATAAATTCTCATATAAAGTCTCATCTCTGTTATGTTTCTGGAGTAAATGCAGTGTTTTCAGGTGAGTTTCTGATCCGTGGGTTTAATGTGTAAAAGTGAAAAGCCCCAAAAGCAAAGTGACAAAGACCTTCATTTATTGAGAGACAGCAGCAGGTTTTTACAGCAGAGCCGGACCTTGTGGATGTTGAGTCCGTACATCATGAGGTTGAACAGCGGCGTACACGTCAGAAAATACAGCGACAGAAAGACTCGGACGCCGTTGGGCACAGAGCTCATGTCGAACCTGCTCTGGACCACCTCAAAGAAACTGCCCACAGCCAGGTTCATGAGCGAGGCCATGTGAGGAGCGCAGGTCCTGACGGCCTTCTGCCTCGTCTGCTTCGACCCCGAGAAGCAGACCCTGAAGATACGAGCGTAAGAGTAGAGGATAACGGCGGGGACGCTCAGGAGGAAGACGCAGGTGTAGATCAAACCGTAGATGTTGTTCAGAGACGTGTCGGAACAGGCCAGTTTCACCACCGCGTAGTTATCGCAGTAGACTTTAGGGATCAGGTTCCCACAGAGCGGCAGAGGAGCGCTCAGAGAAATCATGAAGCTCACCTCCACGAACGGGAAGAGCCAGGCCAGAGCCACGAGCCACGCCATCTTCTTCGTCGACATCTTAGTGCGGTACTGCAGCGGGAAGCAGATGGCCAGGTACCGGTCGTACGACATGACCGCCAGGATCAGGAACTCCACGTTCACGTACGAATACACCACAAAGATCTGCAGGAAACACATGTAAAACGAAAGGGTGTGGACGTCTCTGAGGACCTGGTCCATGAGACACGGGAGGACGCTGAGGCTGCCCCAGAGTTCGTTCACAAACATAGTGCAGACCAGAATGTACATGGGCTCGTGTAAAGCTCTGTTCAGACAAATCACCGCAATCAGCAGAGCGTTCACCGCAATTATCGTCACGTAGAGACATAGTAAGATAAAAAAATACAGGTATTTAAAAGGCCCAGGGTCAGAATAAGCTGTAAGAACGAAAAATGGGAAATGAGTGGAGTTATTCATTTTCAAACAATGTTTTTTATGATTCAAACGTAAATGGGAGCTGTTCATCCTAAAGCACTTGTGTCTGAGCTCATTTAGGACATCCCAGTAAAAACAGAGCTTTTATTATTAGTTTACTCAGAAACTGAGAGCTCAAAATGACTATAACCGGTGTCTCTAAAAACTATCTGAAATGTGAAATTAACAACCATAACTTATTCATTAGGCTCAATTATAAGAAGGACATGAAGAATATTTGAATAAATACTTTCTCTGTCCTCTTTAGTAATGTTTTAAACAGAATTAGAAACAGAAGTACTTTAAAGTATTTTTCACAAACAGTAATTAACAGTCATATAGCGTTTAAAAAGGTTAAATCTGTTTCAAATCAAATAAAGCTAATAAACAATATTTCCTCAAAAATCCATGAGTCTAAAAGTATTTGTGCCTAAATTAAAAAAAAATCCTTCTCATTTCACAAAGTTTAAAAACAAGATACAGCTCAAAAAAATAAATAAATACTGTAGGTAATAAAACACAAAGAAACTCTGTAATAAACGTGATAACAACTACAGAAGTCGGTGGCAGAGTTAAGTTAAAAGGATAACAACGTAAAAGAAAAGCGTAAGGATAAAGAACAGGAACTGGAGGTTTTCGAGCTGAAAATATGCCCCGAGAATCAAAGAAGACACAGTCAAATTCAACATTTTTCGCCAGAAATATTCAGACAGGTTCAACCTTTCATCACAGCAGCACAAAAAGGTACAAATATTTAAATAGTTTTTTAAATTACTCAATAAAACGTTATAGTGAACTACAAAACTCCTGGAAAAACAGGACTGTTTAAATGAAAACTAGTGAAAATAATTTTCTAATATCATTGCATTTACAAAAAATATTACTCTTCACAAACACAAACCTGAACTAATTCTGTTTTTATTCAGAAACAGGACGTATTTGTCTTTAAACTACATTTGTCTCACAGTTTTACATCAGACGTGATAAAATTTGACTGAAAACTTCTTCTGAAAACTGTGGAGAAAAAAAACCATTGAAATCTAAAGAAAAATAATTGACTGAATCACAGACTGTTTCCTAAAGTTATGAACAAAACGTAAATTTAACAGAAATATTTTTCATTTTTTTCAGGAATCATAATCATTGAGCTATAAGGAAAAAAAAACATTCAAATATGTTCAGAATAAGACTAAGTTAAAGAGAGCTAAACTATAAAAACTCTATCAAAATCAATCAAAATTTTTAGATTTTCAACTCTTTACTTTTCTTATTATTTCAGGAAAAAGTCAAATCTCTTTAAAACTTAAAATGTTATTTCTAAATCACAAACTTCTGATTGTTTTCTGAATTTTTAAATTAATCAAAAAACCTTTTAAAAATCTGAAATTTCTTTTCAGTTTTTCTGCAGAAAATTACAAAATCTGTTCAAACATTGTCAACATTATACAATAAATAACTTCAGCATATCACAAACTTCAAAATCTCAAATTCTATTTAAAAAAAAAATAGATTTAACACTAAAATCTTTTTTTTTTTTTAAAGTTTTGTGTAAACTTTCAGTAGTTTGAAGAATTTAGAAAGTCACTAAACAGTTTTTAATCAAATGCTGAGACAATACATGAACTTTTCTTAAATGCTGAGTCATTTGCGGAAACTCAGAGTCGTCCTGAATTGTCTCAGTTCTTTTTCTCACAGCGTTAATTTTATACCGAGCTTTGAGCCGAAGATCGAGAGCCTCCTTTTTTCAGTTGCTACAACAAAACAACCATCTCCAGAATCAGTCTCTGGAGAAAATCTACCAAAGAAAACCTGAAGTAACTAAAAGATTCATAAAAGGACAATGAAATATTCAAAATAAATAGTAAACAACACATTCAGTAACATAAAACTACAATAGAAACAATAAATGTATTAGTATAGTAACCCTTCCCGTTTCTTTTATTTAAAAAAGTAAAACTGGACTAATTTTCCTCCAAATACTAAAACATTATATTAATCATAGTTTAGAGCTGACCTTGAGTTTTCTGAGAAACTGCAGCCTCTTTAAACACTGCTGCCCTTTTCTCTATTTTCCTTTTCTTTTTTTAAATAAGAACTATTTTGCAACAAAAGACCAGTTTCCTGGGTTAATTTTTCCTGAAACGAGCTGTGATCAAATGAAATCCCGTTGTTTATTCTCATCTTTTCAAATCCTTAATTTTAAAGCCTAGATCACGTCTTAAGGTCTTGTTTTTTTCAGGTGATTCCTGTTACTTTTGGTGATTAAACTCATAATAAATGTAAGAGTAAAAAAAATCTAGTAATTCCTGTTTAAGCAAAACCTTTTCTTAACTTTCAAAATAAAATGAATGAGAAAAGAAAAAGCTGCTCTTAAACTCTGGCTTTTCAGAAAGTCATTCAAATAAAAATAAAAGTATTTAACTGTTGATCATCGACAAAGCCTCAGACAGAGTCACAGTAGAATCTGTCGAACCCCGCACGGCGGCACATTCAGGGCCTCACAAAGTAAAAAATTAAGTTTTTTGTAATCACTAAAACACGTTTTCTGAAACTTGGAGTGAAGCCAGTGTCAGATCTTTACAAAATCCAGAGTGTCTCAGAAAAATAAAATAAAAAACAGTATTTGTTTCATGAACACAATGGAACTGTTAATTTTTTTTTTAATTTTATCTCTGATGGTTCTGATCTAATGAACAGATGATGGAACACTTTTTGGAGAAAAAAAAGAATAAAAACGCCACACATGTTTTTTGACTTTTACTTTGTGTCTGGATTTTGAGAAGCATAATATATTTCAGAAAAGAACTAAGCACAAATAAGCTTTTAAAAACAGAGCCTTTTATTTCACAACAAAGTGTTTATTATTATTTCTTCATCCTGAAAATGCATACAAATCATAAACAGTGGCATTTTATTACACATTCGTACACTAAAGAGAAAATGACAAATCGATATAGATTTTGATTTAATTTCTGCTGAAGAAAAGTCAACATTTATAGTAAAAAATTAATACTTTGTGCTTCTGGATCAGAAACTACAGAGAAAACAACATAATCTCTTCAAGATATAATTTTCTCAGAGATCAACTGTAAACCACAGAAATATTTACTCAAACCTGAAACTCAGCAACAAAATCATACATTTATCAAATAAAAAAAAAATAGGGGGCATTTTATCATGTTTTTCATCATGTGTTCTTATTTCTTATGAACAAGGAGAAACAGACAAGTTTATTTTTTAAAACTTGAGTAATAAAGTTCACCCTGTTGCAGAAATCCACCGTTGTGGCGTAGACTATTGTTCAGTAATACTTGAACTGCATATAACCTTCGATTTGAGCAGAAAATCTGTAGTGACAGGTTTAAGCAGAGGTCTTGTGGAGCAGCTGTTTGCAGCAGCTGCGGATCTTGTGCATCTGGAGTCCGTAAACCAGCGGCGTAAAGAGCGGCTGCAGAACGGTGTAATACAAGGAGAAAAAGACCCGCAGCGCGTCCGGAACCGAGCTCAGGTCGAACCGACTCGCGATGATCTCGAACGAACAGCCGAACGTGAAGTTGAGCAGCGAGGCCAGGTGAGGCGCGCAGGTGTTCACCGCCTTCCGCCGCGTCTGCCTCGAGCCACAGAAACACACCTGCAGGATCTTCAGGTACGAGCCCAGGATGGCGCCCAGCGGCAGCAGCGTGGACAGCACCACGCCCAGCAGCCCGTACACGTTGTTCACGGCCGTGTCCGAACACGCCAACTTCACGATCAAAAAGTTACGGCAAAAAACGCTGTCGAGGACGTTCCCGCAGAACGTGAGCCTCAGGTTCAACGACAGCGTGACGGAGCAACGGGCGAAAGCGTACAACCAGATCAGCGCCACCGAAATACAGACTCTGCTGCCGTTGATGCGAGAGTGGTACTGCAGCGGCAGACAGATGGCCAGGTACCGGTCGTACGACATCACGGCCAACGTGTAAAACTCCACCGTGGCGTAAGTGTACTGACAGAAGATCTGAAGGAAACAGAACGGGACGGACACCGTGTGAAACTCTCTGAGAATCTGAGTCAGAAGAAACGGAAAGATGCCGGCGCTGCCGTAGAGCTCGTTCAGGAACAAACTGCAGAGGAACAGGAACATGGGCTCGTGCAGACTCCGACTGGAGCAGATCACGCCGATCAGGAACGAGTTCAGGAGCAGGATAACGACGTATAAGAGCGCTGATGAAGACGTACAGTTGTCCCAGCGCTCCCACGCTCAGGTAACCCGACAGGACGAAGAACGACAGAGTGGAGTTAGCCATCAGCAAAACAGTAAACACACGAACGACGGCAGACAGAGAAGACAAGGAGCTGCAGAACTTTACAGACGCTCCACAGATGTTTACTGCCTTCAGAAAAAACTCAGCTCCTGCTGTTGTCACACTTTAGAATCACATCACTGCCTCCTTCTGTCACACAACATGAAGAATAGAAGTACAGATTATGAACAGTTTTAAAGGCTGCATTTTAAACCAAAGACCTTTGTGTGAAATAATAAAGTATCTGATTAATACATAAAGTATCTGGTGTTGAATAAAGACAGAGGTGTGTCTGACTCAGACCAACTCTGAAGCTTTAAATGAGTTCAGGACAAAGGTTACGTCTGTCCAATAACGACCGGCGCCATGCGAACCAGGAAACACTACACTCTGGACCTGGTCTAGACTGGACTAACTCTGTCTCCTGAGTCTGGACCTGGTCTAGAACTGGACTAACTCTGTCTCCATGAGTCTGGACCTGGTCTAAGACTGACTAACTCTGTCTCCTGAGTCTGGACCTGGTCTAGAACTGGACTAACTCTGTCTCCATGAGTCTGGACCTGGTCTAGGACTGGACTAACTCTGTCTCCTGAGTCTGGACCTGGTCTAGAACTGGACTAACTCTGTCTCCATGAGTCTGGACCTGGTCTAAGACTGGACTAACTCTGTCTCCATGAGTCTGGACCTGGTCTAAGACCGGACTAACTTGTCTCCATGAGTCTGGACCTGGTCTAAGACCGACTAACTCTGTCTCCTGAGTCTGGACCTGGTCTAGACCTCCCCGGACTAACTCTGTCTCCTGAGTCTGGACCTGGTCTAGAACTGGACTAACTCTGTCTCCATGAGTCTGGACCTGGTCTAGAACTGGACTAACTCTGTCTCCATGAGTCTGGACCTGGTCTAAGACTGGACTAACTCTGTCTCCTGAGTCTGGACCTGGTCTAGAACTGGACTAACTCTGTCTCCGTGAGTCTGGACCTGGTCTAGAACTGGACTAACTCTGTCTCCGTGAGTCTGGACCTGGTCTAGAACTGGACTAACTCTGTCTCCGTGAGTCTGGACCTGGTCTAGAACTGGACTAACTCTGTCTCCATGAGTCTGGACCTGGTCTAAGTCTGGACTAACTCTGTCTCCATGAGTCTGGACCTGGTCTAGAACTGGACTAACTCTGTCTCCATGAGTCTGGACCTGGTCTAAGACTGGACTAACTCTGTCTCCATGAGTCTGGACCTGGTCTAGAACTGGACTAACTCTGTCTCCATGAGTCTGGACCTGGTCTAAGACTGGACTAACTCTGTCTCCATGAGTCTGGACCTGGTCTAAGACTGGACTAACTCTGTCTCCATGAGTCTGGACCTGGTCTAAGACTGGACTAACTCTGTCTCCATGAGTCTGGACCTGGTCTAAGACCGGACTAACTCTGTCTCCATGAGTCTGGACCTGGTCTAAGACTGGACTAACTCTGTCTCCATGAGTCTGGACCTGGTCTAGAACTGGACTAACTCTGTCTCCATGAGTCTGGACCTGGTCTAAGACTGACTAACTCTGTCTCCATGAGTCTGGACCTGGTCTAGGACTGGACTAACTCTGTCTCCATGAGTCTGGACCTGGTCTAAGACTGACTCTCTGTCTCCTGACTCTGGACCTGGTCTAAGATGAAACTCTGTCTCCATGAGTCTGGACCTGGTCTAAGACCGACTAACTCTGTCTCCTGAGTCTGGACCTGGTCTAGAACTGGACTAACTCTGTCTCCATGAGTCTGGACCTGGTCTAAGACTGACTAACTCTGTCTCCATGAGTCTGGACCTGGTCTAAGACTGGACTAACTCTGTCTCCATGAGTCTGGACCTGGTCTAAGACCTGGACTCTGCATGAGTCTGGACCTGGTCTAAGACTGACTACTAACTCTGTCTCCCGACGGACCTGGTCTAAGACCGTATAACTCTGTCTCCATGAGTCTGGACCTGGTCTAAGACCGGACTAACTCTGTCTCCATGAGTCTGGACCTGGTCTAAGACTGACTAACTCTGTCTCCATGAGTCTGGACCTGGTCTAAGACTGGACTAACTCTGTCTCCTCACCAAACACTACTCATGAGTCTGGACCTGGTCTAAGACTGACTAACTCTGTCTCCTGAGTCTGGACCTGGTCTAAGACTGACTAACTCTGTCTCCATGAGTCTGGACCTGGTCTAAGACGACTAACTCTGTCTCCATGAGTCTGGACCTGGTCTAAGACTGGACTAACTCTGTCTCCTGAGTCTGGACCTGGTCTAAGACCGGACTAACTCTGTCTCCATGAGTCTGGACCTGGTCTAAGACTGACTAACTCTGTCTCCTTCACCAAACCCCCCGATCTTCTCCATGAGTCTGGACCTGGTCTAAGACTGACTAACTCTGTCTCTACCTCTAAACACTATCTCTATGAGTCTGGACCTGGTCTAAGACTGACTAACTCTGTCTCCTTCACCAAACACTAACTCCATGCTGGACCTGGTCTAAGACTGGACTAACTCTGTCCCCTCCCAAACACTGACCTCCATGAGTCTGACCTGGTCTAAGACTGACTAACTCTGTCTCCTTCCAAACAGCTAACTCATGAGTCTGACCTGGTCTAAGACTGACTAACTCTGTCTCCAAACACTGAGTCTGGAACCTGGTCTAAGAGTTCTAACTCTGTCTCCATGAGTCTGGACCTGGTCTAAGACTGACTAACTCTGTTCCATTGAGTCTGGACCTGGTCTAATGTCTAATAGTTCTTATTTTAAACAGTCTAATATTTTGTAAATATTTAACAGACTAATATTTTGTAAATATTTAAACAGTCTAATATTTTGTAAATATTTAACAGACTAATATTTTGTAAATATTTAAACAGTCTAATATTTTGTAAATATTTAAACAGTCTAATATTTTGTAAATATTTAAACAGACTAATATTTTGTAAATATTTAAACAGACTAATATTTTGTAAATATTAAACATTATTGGAGTGAATGGTGTAAATGTTGTTAATGGGTTGAATCTGGGCTAAAAGTCCCTCAGGCTCTGTTTGTGGTCAACAGCATAATTTACTCCACAGAGAGTTACTGAGGCTAAAGTCGACCTCTGCTGGGACACACCTGAGTGACCTCTGACCTCTGGGACTCATTAACCTAAAGCGACCTCTGCTGGGACACACCTGAGTGACCTCTGACCTTTGGGACTCATTAACAATGTCCACAAACAAAAAACAGATGATGAAACTGTTGTAATGTTCTTTCACTGTAAACAAATACATCACACTCAACTTTAGGATGAAATCTGACTAATTCCTGTTCAAATCTAACTAAAACCTGTTCAAATCCATGTAGAACCAGGTCTAGACACAGTTTGGGAGTAAATATTTCCTTTATTGTTATTTTAATAAACAGGAAACTGAAGCCAATAGAAACAGAGAGAGTCCTTCTTCAGCGAATCAGAGACCAGCTCCAAACTCTGCTGAAGTCTAAACTTTAGACTTGAACTTGTTTTTACAGGGTTCTCACAGGTCCTGGAAATCCTGGAAAATCCTGGAAATCCTGTAGGTCAGTATCCTTGAATCGTTACAAAAATGGAGGGACAGTTTAAAAGTTCTGAAAAAGGAATTCTGCAGAACATTTCCCACAGTTCAGTCCAGTACGGCTCCAAACCTGTTTAAAACCTGATGAAGTCCATCTAAAAGCATCTTTTATAACCTTCTCATCTCTCATTTAAACCACATAAATCCTCCTCAGACCTGTTAAAAACCTGTGACAGTCCAACTAAAACCCACCTGTTCAAACCTCTTTAAACCGTGTCTAGGTCGAACTAAAACCACTTTTAACTCATCCAGACCTTCTTACAGCCTTTTAGGGTCCAATTCAAACCCATCCAGATTTGTTTCAAGTAGCAGCAGTCTGAAGTGCATTGAGACCCTCTGAAGTCCGACTAATCCCACAAAAACTCACTCAGACCTGTTTGCAGCCCTAATCCCATTAAAACCACCCAGAAACCTCTTTAAACCTGTTCAATTTCAATTAAAATGACTTAAAGCTTCTGCTAAAACCACTTCAAAATATGAATCCAGTCCTGTTCAATGTTTTAAAGTCCAACCAAAACCCCTTAAAGCGAGCTGTTCTGATCCGTACTGAACTGAGCCACTGAAGGAAATGAGTCTTGAGTGGTTTTTTGGTCGGTTTCAGCAGGATTTTGATGCTTGTTGGGTTGAGTTTGAGTTGTCCTGTGGGGGGCGCTCTACCTCTCAGCGCTGATCTTGTACCTCAGGACGAAGTACGCCAGCAGCCGCAGCGAGAGGAAGAAGATGCCGAGGATGATGAAGTCCAGGTAGAGCTTGGCATCGATCATGTCCAGTTCCTTCAAAATGGCGTCAGATTTTTGGAAGTGACAGGTTTCTCCGTCGTCGCAGTGAAGGTCTCCTCGGTCCAGGCCGTAGATCGACAGGATCACACCCTCGAAGCCGTACCTGGTCACCACAGGAAAGTACGTGTTTAAATCTGAGTAAAACCGGTTCAAATCTGAGTAAAACCGGTTCAGATTTGAGTAAAACCGGTTTAAATCCAAACGTCATGTTTTTAATGCAGTGGACAAGAAAAAAACCAAAACGTACGCTCAAAGTAGTGCAGCTGAAATGTGCAGGTCTGTTTCTTCATATAAATGTCTTGTTATTGCTTTGCGTTGTTTAAAGACTTTTACTGTTAAAACGGACACTTATTAATAAATGTATTAATATTAACAGATAAATGATAGAGTAAATAAAAAAAGAAACATCTGAAAGCCCCTGAACACCCTCTAAATCTGAGGAGAATCAGAATCATTTGTTTTCAGAGTTGGAGCGTGTTCATGGAAACATGGCTGCAGACAGACTTGTGTCATGTTTTGTTCAATTATGACAAACTAAAATATTCAGGGGTCTAATGGGGTGCATCTTTTGCTCTGCAGGAGGCGCTATTACACCTGTTTAAATATGTTCTCACATAAATGTGTTCAGGGCCTGAACAAAATATTCAACTCTGAGACAACCTTCTCTTGTCTGGATGATGTTGAGTTTAGTGTCTCTGAGTCAAACGTCCCGAGCGTTAGTTCCAAAGTAGAACCCGGGTTCTCGAGGGGCTCGCGACTAAATTTACACTATTAAAGTAAAAAATGAGACAGGTGTGGTTCACCTGACGTAGGAGCAGTAGGACATCCACTGCAGATACCAGGGAATGGTGTCGAAACTGACAAAGAACCCTGAGAACAGCAGCACTGGGATCGCAGTGACCGGGCCCACGAAGGTCGCCACCTGCAGGAAGCACAGGGAACTACAGGTCTTTAATCTTACACCTACATCGCCCCCTTAAGGACAAACACAGAACAGCATCAAGTTCAGTCAGGGTTCGCTCAAAGGCTCATTTTCTTCTTTTGCTACTGACCTACAAACCTTATTCAAATGTGTTTTTGAATTTGAATATTTAATTTCTGTTTTGCTCTAAACACAAAACAACAGCAGTAGAGTATATTAACATCAGAATAAAAAAGAATAAGCAGGTATTGTATTCCTCTCTGTCTCCAGACCAGGTCTAATCCACACAAAGTCTTGAAAAGCCTCAGAAGCACAAGGCTAATTTGCATAAATCAACATAATACACTTCACAGATTCTGAATGTTTGTGAATTTAACTGAATTTAATATAGAGATGTGAAGGTGTTTGTAGCGAGACATTAAATCTGCTTCAAATCAGAATCTCATTCAGAAATATGAGATGTTTTTGACCAACTCTGATCCAGGACATTTTTGAGGCTGATGTGGACAAAGCCTCGGTTTGGATTATCGCATTTTCAAATTTACAAAAAGGCTTCAAAACTTCAATGATTCTTTGAGACCGTTTCAGTGAACTCTCACCTGCAGCGACGTGGAGGCGGCTCCGATCAGTAAACCCAGACTCTGAGCCACCAGCGACGTCAGGACTCCCAACGACACGAAGAGGAAGAACCGAGCTGCGTCTGGAGGCTGCTCCGTCATCCAGTACACAATGATACAGTACAGGACCGGAAAAATGACCTGGAACAGATCAGATCCACCTAAAACCGGTTCAGATCCACCTTAAACCCGTTTGAACCCGTGTGAATCCGGTCTGTACCTGGAAGGGCACGTCGGCCATGGTCTTGGCGAGGTAATAGGCCTTGAGGCTGTACCAATAGTTCAGGTGTTCTCTGAGGAACACCCCCATCTCCAGAGGAACTGACGGAGACAGACGTGAAGCAGGACAAAATCAACTTTTATGAGTCCCACTCTGTTAAATATGTGTCTCACTGTCACAAAGGAAACATGATCTGTTACATGGTGACATCAGAGTGTAACGTACATGTGAGCTGTTACGTGATGACATCAGAGTGTAACGTACATGTGAGCTGTTACGTGATGACATCAGAGTGTAACGTACATGTGAGCTGTTACATGGTGACATCAGAGTGTAACGTACATGTGAACTGTTACGTGATGACATCAGAGTGTAACGTACATGTGAGCTGTTACATGGTGACATCAGAGTGTAACGTACATGTGAGCTGTTACGTGATGACATCAGAGTGTAACGTACATGTGAGTGTAACGTACATGTGAGCTGTTACATGGTGACATCAGAGTGTAACGTACATGTGAGCTGTTACGTGATGACATCAGAGTGTAACGTACATGTGAGTGTAACGTACATGTGAGCTGTTACGTGATGACATCAGAGTGTAACGTACATGTGAGCTGTTACGTGGTGACATCAGAGTGTAACGTACATGTGAGTGTAACGTACATGTGAGTGTAACGTACATGTGAGCTGTTATGTGATGACATCAGAGTGTAACGTACATGTGAACTGTTACGTGATGACATCAGAGTGTAACGTACATGTGAACTGTTACGTGATGACATCAGAGTGTAACGTACATGTGAGCTGTTACATGGTGACATCAGAGTGTAACGTACATGTGAACTGTTACGTGATGACATCAGAGTGTAATGTACATGTGAGCTGTTACATGGTGACATCAGAGTGTAACGTACATGTGAGCTTTTACGTGATGACATCAGAGTGTAACGTACATGTGAGCTGTTACATGGTGACATCAGAGTGTAACGACACATGTGAGCTTTACGTGATGACATCAGAGTGTAACGTACATGTGAACTGTTACGTGATGACATCAGAGTGTAACGTACATGTGAGCTGTTACATGGTGACATCAGAGTGTAACGTACATGTGAGCTGTTACGTGATGACATCAGAGTGTAACGTACATGTGAGCTGTTACGTGATGACATCAGAGTGTAACGTACATGTGAGCTGTTACGTGATGACATCAGAGTGTAAGGTATATGTGTGTAACGTACATGTGAGCTGTTACGTGATGACATCAGAGTGTAACGTACATGTGTGTAACATACATGTGAGCTGTTACGTGATGACATCAGAGTGTAACGTACATGTGTGTAACGTACATGTGAGCTGTTACGTGATGACATCAGAGTGTAACGTACATGTGTGTAACGTACATGTGAGCTGTTACGTGATGACATCAGAGTGTAACGTACATGTGAGCACGGTGGGCATTAATGCGGCGAACATCAGGAACAACATGGAGAAGAAGAGGAACCCAGAGTTACTCAGAACTTTCTTTGCCTCGTTCCCGATTCCCAAATACAGCAGACCAATCAGAACACCGATGCCCAGGTGAGACAGGAGCCGCAGGTGAGTGAGCACCTGAGAGACACGGGACAGGAGAGACAGGTGAGATGCATGTGACAGTCACAGGTGAGAGACACAGGTGAGAGACACAGGTGAGAGACAGGTGAGAGACAGGTGAGAGACAGGTGAGAGACAGGTGAGAGACACAGGTGAGAGACACAGATGAGAGACAGGTGAGAGACAGGTGAGAGACACAGGTGAGAGACACAGATGAGAGACAGGTGAGAGACATAGGTGAGAGAGACAGGTGAGAGACACAGGTGAGAGACAGGTGAGAGACACAGATGAGAGACAGGTGAGAGACACAGGTGAGAGACACAGATGAGAGACAGGTGAGAGACATAGGTGAGAGAGACAGGTGAGAGACAGGTGAGAGAGACAGGGAGAGACAGGTGAGAGACACAGGTGAGAGACACAGGTGAGAGACACAGATGAGAGACACAGGTGAGAGACACAGGTGAGAGACACAGGTGAGAGACACAGGTGAGAGACACAGGAGAGACACAGGTGAGAGACACAGGTGAGTCCTGAGGTGAAAGGTTTAATTAATTGAAAGGTGGAGGAATTAAAACTGTGATAAAAATGTTCAGTTTACATTTTAAAATATTTCTCATTTTGTCTCAAACACCACAGTCAACACATATTTTCAGGACAGGTGAACAGGTGTTTGGGATGTGTGGAAATGTGAGTCTGAGGGTAATTCTCAGAGTAATATTAGTGTTTGTCCAGAGGGTGGCGCTGTTGTCTCTGTTTCTCACCGAGTCCCGGAGGATGTTGAGGAAGGTGCGTCTGAAGAGGATACAGAACTGAGTCATGCAGCTCGCAGAGAAACTGTGGCAGCCCTCGGACGAACACTCCTGCAACACAGGAAATAACAAAATAAAACAACACAGGAAATAACAAAATAAAGCAACACAGGAAATAACAAAATAAAACAACACAGGAAATAACAAAATAAAACAACAGGAAATAACAAAATAAAACAACACAGGAAATAACAAAATAAAACAACACAGGAAATAACAAAATAAAACAACACAGGAAAAAACCTACCGTATTTTCCAGACTATAGAGCGCACCTAAATATAAGCCGCACCCACTAAAATTTAAAAGAAATATATATTTTGTCACATATAAGCCGCACCGGACTATAAGCCGCCGAGATCCAGGCTGAGAAATAATATATTTACATAGAAAGATTTTGTACCATAAGTGTTTATTCATATACCTGAACTGATTGTTTCTGAACAGTGCCTGTAACACGGCAGTAAAAGTGCTGATCAAACAAAACAGAAAAGTCATTGATGGTTTTATTCATCTTCCTCCTGTGCACTAAAACCAAGTTGCTTTATTTTTCTTCCTCCTGCTTACTGAAACCACTGAACACCAAACCACGGTCACTTTTTCTTCCTGCGCACTGTTAAAGCACAACTGTGCAACTATTAAAGTGGCTTCATTCTCCCGTGCACTGAAACCACAAGTCACTATTCATCTTCCTCCTGAGCATTGAAACTACTGAACACCAAACCACTGTCACTTCATTTGTTTTCCATTATGAGGGGGTGAGGGTGTAAAAATATTACCGTATTTTGCTGTTGTGCGCCTTGGGTTGCATGTGCTAAGAATAAAAACTGGCGCTTTCTTGTTTGTACTGAATACCGCTGCCTGTCTCGTTTTTGCACTTCCTGCTAGAGCGCCCCCCTGAGGGCTGAAGAAAAATTCATAGAAAAGCCGCATCTCTGTATAAGCCGCATGGTTCAAAGCGTGGGAAAAAAGTAGCGGCTTATAGTCCGGAAAATACGGTAAATAAAAAATTTAATTTAACGTAAACTTTAGGTCTGGGATGAACACTCCTTCAATAAAACACAAGAAAACTTAACTGGGACAAAAACAGCATGAGTCACAAAAAACCAAAAAAAAACCAACTGTACAGACTGTATCTGAAAACATAGCGTTGCCGTAGTGACGTACCTCCTGAGCATGTTGCCATAGTGACGTACTGTGAGCTCGTTGCCGTAGCGACGCACCCTCGTGAGCTCGTTGCCGTAGTGACGCACCTCGTGACCTCGTTGCCGTAGTGACGTACTCGTGACCTCGTTGCCGTAGTGACGTACTCGTGAGCTCGCTTGCCGTAGTGACGCACCTCCTGAGCAGTGCCATAGTGACGCCCCGTGAGCGGCCAAGTGACCCCGTGGCCGCGCCGGTGACGCCTCCTGAGCGCCGACGCCTCCTGAGCGGCCACGGACGCCCCGAGCTGCCATAGTGACGCACTCGGGCTCGCGCCGGGACCCGTGGCGCCAAGGACGCCGCCCGCGCCGGGACGCGGCCGGCGGGACGCCCCCTGAGCGGCCAGGACGCCCCGGCAGGCCAAGGACGACCCGGGCTCGCGCCGGGACGCACTGTGAGCGTGCGCCGTAGTGACGCACTCGTGAGCGTGTTGCCATAGTAACGAGTGCAGGCCGTCTCCGTTGAGGTCTAGGAGGTCGTCGGGTCCGGTCTCTGAGTCCTGCACGGCCTTCACCAGACGCTGGGTCTGGTCTCCGTGTTCTCCCGACGCCACCTCCATCACTGCAGCAGAAGTACTTCAGAATACAGACTCCAGCTGGGTCTCAATCTGCTGTTTTCATCAAACACTCAAACAACTTGTTAATCAGAAGTTTGTTCATGTGTTTTTGAAATATGCACAAATGAGTCCATTTTTGTTGCGATTTCTGAACGACAGGTTTCTCCAGATTAAACTAAATTGTGAATTTAATAAATGAAGATGAGTCTCAAGTTACCATGACGATGGAGTTAAAGTATATATTCTTATTTGTTTACCAAATGATATTTTTGAAATATGGTCCTGGTCTGGTCCTGGTCTGGTCCTGGTCTGGACTTACCGAAGTCTGCAGGGTTGTGGTAGGTGGGGCAGTTGAGGCCCAGGTCTCTGAGGTACGGCACCAGTCTGTTCACAGAGCCTCTGTAAATGCACTGTCCCTGACTCAGAACGTACAGCTGTAACACAGTTATTACATGGTTATTACAGTCCGGTCTGAGTGAGACCGGTCTAAATGACTCCTGAGTGAGTCCTGAGTAAGTCCGGTCTAAGTGAGACCGGTCTAAGTGAGTCTGGTCTGAGTGAGTCCGGTCTGAGTGAGTCTGGTCTAAGTGAGTCCTGAGTGAGACCTGTGTGAGTCCGGTCTAAGTCCGGTCTAAGTCTGGACCTTGTCGAAGAGCTCGAACAGTTTGGCGCTGGGCTGGTGGATGGTGCAGATCACAGTCCGACCTCCTCGAGCCAAAGCCTTCAGCAACGACACGACCTGGAAACACGACGAGCTGTCCAGACCACTGCAGAGAGACGAGGACGGGTCAGGACCGGGCCGGGACTAAACCGGGATTAAACCCGTCTAACCCCATCTAAACCGGGTCAGGACCGGGTCAGACCTGGTGGGCTCGTCGAAGAACATGACCGGAGGGTTGTTGACCAGCTCCAGAGCGATGGCCAATCTCTTCCTCTGTCCCCCCGACAAGTCCGAGGTCCGGGTCTGAGCGCAGTCCAGGAGTCCCAGGACCAGCAGGATCTCACGGACCTGAAACAAGACCAGGACCGGGACTTAGACCGGGACCGGCAGGATCTCACGGACCTAAAACAAGACCGGGACTTAGACCGGGACCGGCAGGATCTCACGGACGTAAAACAAGACCGGGACTTAGACCGGGACCGGCAGGATCTCACAGACCTGAAACAAAACGCGGCGCACACAGCTAATGCGGCGCACACAGCTAACGCGCCTTACACAGCTAACGTGCCGTACACAGCTAACGCGGCGCACACAGCTAACGGCTAACGCGCGCACAGCTACGCGCCGCAAGCTAACGCGCCGCACACAGCTAACGCGCCGCACACAGCTAACGCGCGCACACAGCTAACGCGCCCAGCTACGTACACGCTAACGCGCCGCTACCACAGCTAACGCGCCGTACACAGCTAACGCGGTGCACACAGTTAACGCGCTGTACACAGCTAACGCGCTGTACACAGCTAACGCGGCGCACACTGCTAACGCGGCGCACACAGCTAACGCGGCGTACACAGCTAACGTGCCGCATACAGCTAACGCGGCGCACACAGCTAACGTGCCGCATAAAGCTAACGCGGCGCACACTGCTAACGCGGCGCACACAGCTAACGTGCCGTACACAGCTAACGCGGCGCACACAGCTAACGTGCCGCACAAAGCTAACGCGCTGCACACAGCTAACGCGCTGCACACAGCTAACGCGGCGCACACAGCTAACGCGGCGCACACAGCTAACGCGCCGCACACAGCTAACGCGCTGTACACAGCTAACGCGCTGTATACAGCTAACGTGCCGTACACAGCTAACGCGGTGCACACAGTTAACGCGGTGCACACAGTTAACGCGCTGTACACAGCTAACGCGCTGTACACAGCTAACGCGGCGTACACAGCTAACGCGGCGCACACTGCTAACGCGGCGCACACAGCTAACGCGGCGCACACAGCTAACGCGGCGCACACAGCTAACGCGCGCATACAGCTAACGCGCGCACACAGCTAACGCGCCGCTAACACACAGCTAACGCGCCGTACACAGCTAACGCGGCGCATACAGCTAACACGGCGCATACAGCTAACGCGCGCTAACGCACACAGCTAACGCGGTGCACACAGTTAACGCGCTGTACACAGCTAACGCGGCGCACACAGCTAACGCGCGCGGCGCATACAGCTAACGCGGCGCACACAGCTAACGCGGCGTACACAGCTAACGCGGCGCACACAGCTAACGCGGCGCATACAGCTAACGTGCCGCACACAGCTAACGCGACGTACACAGCTAACGCGACGTACACAGCTAACGCGCCGCACACAGCTAACGCGCCGCACACAGCTAACGCGGCGCATACAGCTAACGCGGCGTACACAGCTAACGCGGTGCACACAGCTAACGCGGCGCATACAGCTAACGCGACGCACACAGCTAACGCGACGTACACAGCTAACGCGCCATACACAGCTAACGCGACGTACACAGCTAACGCGGCGCACACAGCTAACGCGACGTTGGTAAGAGTCTTAGAGTTAGCTTCAGGAGAAAAGGCCCAAAACTAAACACTCACCATTTCATGTCGAGCCTCTTTTTTCTCCTGAAGCTTCAGATTCGCTGAGACCTAAAAGAAAAAGACATTTAGAGCCAAACATGGGGCCCCAGTGAGGGCCTTTTGTGCAGAGGGGCCCCTGACTCACCATGAGGGCCCCTTGTGCAGAGGGGCCCCTGACTCACCATGAAGGCCTTCTGTACAGAGGGGCCCCTGACTCACCATAAGGGCCCCTTGTACATAGGGGCCCCTGACTCACCATGAGGGCCTCCTGGACGCTCAGGTGGGGCAGCAGCATGTCGTCCTGCATGATGTAACAGGACACTTTTCTGAACGAGCGAAGGTCTCGAGGACGACCGTTTATCAGGATCTCACCCTTCATCCCCGTCTCCCTGAGGACACACCAAAACCAGGTCAGGACCGGGTCAGGACCGGGACAGGACCGGGTCAGGACCGGGTCAGGACCGGGACAGGACCGGGACAGGACCGGGGAAGGACCAGGACAGGACCGGGTCAGGACCGGGACAGGACCGGGACAGGACCGGGGAAGGACCGGGTGGACAGGACTCCCAGAGCAGGTCCAGACTCAGGACCGACTGGACCGGGTCAGAATCTGGACTCAACTGGGCCAGACTCACCAGGCTGGAAATGAACTCTGGTCCAGACCTGGTCCAGACTCACCTGGTCCGGACTCACCTGGTCCGGACTCACCTGGTCCAGACTCACCTGGTCCGGACTCACCTGGTCCAGACTCACCTGGTCCAGAGCTGGTCCAGACTCACCTGGTCCAGACTCACCTGGTCCGGACTCACCTGGTCCAGACTCACCTGGTCCAGAGCTGGTCCAGACTCACCTGGTCCAGACTCACCTGGTCCAGACTCACCTGTAACCTGCGAGGATGTTCATGAGCGTGGACTTCCCGGCTCCTGAGGGACCCATGATGGCGACCAGGTCTCCACTGAAGAAGGCCCCTGAGATCCCCCTCAGCAGAGTCTTGGATCCTGGAACCAGATCAGACCTGAGTCCAGCTGAGTCCAGCTGAGTCCAACTGAGTCCAGCTGAGTCCAACTGAGTCCAACTGAGTCCAGCTGAGTCCATACAGCTGAGTCCAACTGTGTCCAGCTGAGTCCAACTGAGTCCAACTGAGTCCAGAGTCTGAGTCCAACTGTGTCTCAACTGAGTCCAACTGAGTCCACTAGTCCAGCTGAGTCCAACTGAGTCCAGCTGAGTCCAGCTGAGTCCAGCTGAGTCCAACTGAGTCCAGCTGAGTCCACCTGAGCCAACTGTGTCCAGCTGAGTCCAACTGAGTCACCAGCTGAGTCAACTGAGTCCAACTGAGTCCAGCTGAGTCCTCTGCCTGAGTCCAGCCGAGCCACCGTCCACCGAGTCCAGCGAGCCGAGTCCAGCTGAGTCCCCGCCAGCTGAGCAACTGAGTCCAACTGAGTCCAGCTGAGTCCAACTGAGTCCAGCTGAGTCCAACTGAGTCCAGCTGAGTCCAGCTGAGTCCAACTGAGTCCAGCTGTGTCCAGCTGAGTCCAACTGAGTCCAACTGAGTCCAGCTGAGTCCAACTGAGTCCAGCTGAGTCCAACTGAGTCCAACTGAGTCCAACTGAGTCCAGCTGAGTCCTGGGTCCTGTATTTAAAGGCTTTGTGCTGGTTTATGGACCACTCCAGAGTATTCCAGAGTTAGGCCAAAAGTACACGAGTAACGAGGGTTTCATTCTGACCAGACGAGATTTTAAATAAGAACAGAATAAACTTTGTGCTGGACTGTACTAGAGACCTGAGAAATCCTGAGGAAATGTTGCTTCTGACCTGGAGATTTGTTCTTTAAACCTCTGTAAGTTTACAGAAAATCCCTTAAACTCATGAATAAAGATCAAACACTGCCTCAGAGCCTGTTCAGAGCCGATAGAACACATTTATACCTGACTGAGTTTTGGCTCAGGTTCCTCGCAAACCCTTCATTAAATCTGTTCAGATCCAGTTCCACAGAAACAAGAGCAGCTTGAGTTTTGTTCAGGTTTTGGGTCCAGCGTGAGACCTGCTCCGAGACTAAACCAGGTCTAAACCAGGTCTAAACCAGGTCCAAACCAGGTCTAAACCAGGTCTAAACCAGGTCTAAACCAGGTCCAGACCAGGTCTAAACCAGGTCTAAACCAGGTCTAAACCAGGTCTAAACCAGGTCTAAACCAGGTCCAAACCAGGTCCAAACCAGGTCCAGACCAGGTCTAAACCAGGTCTAAACCAGGTCTAAACCAGCAGAGGGACCCCACAGGACTCAATCGGCGTCAGGAGTCAGACTCAGAGCAGCTTCAGAGTCTCATAAAGTCCAGTCTGGGAGGACTTCAGACCAGAGCTGGGACTGAACCTGCTTAGACCAGGATCAGGTTTCAACCAAAACAAAGACCAAGACAGAACAAAGACTCTGAGAAAAGACCCAGAAACCTGAGACTGGACCAGACCTGAGTCCCAAAACCTGCTGGTCCCACAAAAAACTGAGCCATGATTTTCACTGGGACGGCTTAAACCAGGACTAAACCAGGTCAAACCAGGTCTAAACCAGGTCAAACCAGGTATAAACCAGGTCAAACCAGGTCTAAACCAGGACTAAACCGGGACTAAACCAGGTTTAAACCAGGTCAAACCAGGTATAAACCAGGTTTAAACCAGGACTAAACCAGGACTAAACCAGGTCTAAACCAGGACTAAACGAGGTCTAAACCAGGACTAAACCAGGACTAAACCAGGACTAAACCAGGTCTAAACCAGGACTAAACCAGGTCTAGACCAAGTTCAGAGGCTGCAGTAAAAACAGTGAGGATTAGAGTTAATCTGTTAATCCACAGAACAACGTCTGCTGCAGATAACAGTTCCAGGTCTAGTGTAGGTCTAGGTCCAGATCCAGGTTCAAGTCCAGGTCCAAACTGCAGATAAAGGACTGATGTGAGTTTGGTTTTTGGTCCAAATCTTACATATAGAAATATGTTTCAAAAAGAACTCATCAAATATTTGTTAAATCCTCCAAAATGCTTCTGTTTGGATTATTGTGTTGCTCTGAACCTTATTCAATTCTGTTTTATTCAAATACAAATAAAAACGTGGAGCTGGGGCTCTTTCTGTTCAGACACTTTAATATTCATCATGTTTTTAAAATGGTGGAGCTGACTGTAAAAGGGTTAGGGTCGATCTGTTTTTATTTGGTCACACACATGTATTTTGAACCAATTACAGAGTATTGAATAATCCTTATTGATCCATGTGTTTATTGAGGGGCCCCGCCTTTGGCCCCTGAACCTGACCTTCATTCAGACTATTTTTAGGTTTGTTTCGAGGCTGGATGAGTTAAATTGAGCTCGGTTCAGGAATAGCTCGACTCAGAGGTTTATGAGAGCGCACTGACCGACAGTGACCTGAGGGTAATCAGATCAAACACACTTCTCACCACAACACCTGCAGCACATTTCTACAGAACACCCACAGAGCAACACACAACCATCTCACATTCAGCCTTCAAACTACACAAACTACACAAACTACACAAACTACAGCAGGTCCAGTCAGGACCATGTTCACTCCGTCAGGATAAAACAGAAAGTGAAGCTGTAAAAGTCGTATCCAGAGCTGGATCACACATTTCTCTGTTTTATCTGCAGACATTACTTCCTTATTCACATCAGTGTCGACCAATGGGAGCGCTCCATTCTCAGAAGTGAGCTGTGATTGGACACAGCTCCTGTTCTGTTCAAATCCTTGATTCATAGATTATTCCTGATTCAGTCTGAGATTATTACAGATTAAATCCTTTTCCTCAAAAGCCACACAAATAAAATCAGGAAAGTCCCTTAGAGTTTGTAGATCCGTTGAGTCCCGGCCCCAGACGGGACCGGCCGGACCCAGGGACCTTCAGAGAATCCAGCGGGTCCGGACCCCTTCCCCCTGAACCCAACATTGACCAAACAGAACGGTTTATCTAAAACAGGGCCTGGATCAGAGGGACTCGAACCCAGGACCTGCTGCTGTGTGTGGAGTGTGTGCAGTACCTCTGCTCCTCCACCAGGGGCCCTCGGGAACAGAGTAGCTCACGTCGATGAAGCGGATGTTTACGGCCGGTCGCCGCGGCAACGAGCTGAAGCGCTGGGCCTCGGTCAGCGTCGGCTCTGATTTACGGCTCTGAGCGGGGCCCTGAACGCCACACGACCGGCCCCAAACGCCACACGAGGGGCCCTGAACGCCATAAGAGGGGCCCTGAATGCCGCACAAAGGGCCCCGAACGCCATACGATGGGCCCTGAATGCCACACGAAGGGCCCTGAATGCCATAAGAGGGACCCTGAATGCCGCACAAAGGGCCCCGAACGCCATACGAGGGGCCCTGAACCCCACACCTCGGGGCCGGGCCTCATCCAGACACACAGAGACCGAGAGAGGGTCCAACATTAGGTCTGGAGGTCCATTAGAGGTCTGCGAAGAGAAAAACAGGTCAGATTTAACTAAAACCTGTTCAAATCCAACTAAAACCAGGTCAGATCCTACTAAATCCTTTGGAGATCCAACCAAAACCTGCTCAAATCCAACTAAAACCAGTTCAGATCCAATCTAATTTAAAAAAAAATCCCAACTGTTCAAATCCCCCTAAACCCAGTATTTTGTAAATATTTGATATATTTGAATGGTTTTCTCACCAGGATGATGGAGTTGGTGACCGAGGCGTTGTGGACAGACCACGCTGCCATTAAACAGGCCATGGTCCTGCTTCTGTTGGCTCTCTGTCTCTGTCCAGGACTCAGTGCAGAAGCCACGCCCCTAATACCTGTAAGCCCCGCCCACAGTGAGGATAAGTCCCGCCCACCCCTGCTGCTTTGCTAAAACCCACTAATCTCCTGCTGCTCCAGGATTTACTGCCTTGTTCGGTTCAACACTGTAACACACACAAAAGGTTGAGGGGAAAAAGTCTGTTAAAATGACTTCTGTTTTTATTGAGAGAATGACGTGTGCTTTGAAAACTCATAAAGAAAAAGCTTCAAAAGGAGATAAAGTGACATTGAAACTGAAAACATTTTGTCAAAATGATTGAATGCTTTTTTCCTCCAGTTAACTCCCGAAAAAAGTTTATATTCTAAGAATTTCGTATGTTTTAAATGAATTGTTACAGAAATACGTCTGAAAACGATCTGAATGATTTTTACAAGATGTTTGTTACAAATTAAGGTGGGTTTTTAATCAAAAAGCTTTCTCTAAATTATTCTGAATATGGCCTTTGAATCTAAAAGAGGAGCATATCTCAGTTTCAATGATTTACACTGATTGATCTTAACATTTAAATGATCTTTATTTATCCTGCTGCTCTTTAGTTTGACTGGACTTATTTGTTTTTGAGACATTTTAACAGGATTGTTTCTCTTTGTTTTTCAAATATTACTGCTTAGATTTGTCTCTTTACGTTATTTCTGAATAAAGTGATTATTTGGACATTAAGGCCAGACTTTTTTTTTTTAAACCTTAGGGGCAACTTATCTTTTTTATTATTTTTTTATTGATTTTTAAAATTTAAAAACAGGAACTTTGTGTCCTGATCCATTGTTTGGGAACCACTCTCACAAACTATAATCTTAGTTTTTATTACATTTGTAAGTTTGGGCTCAGAAAGTGAACCTGTAAATATTTATTGAACACAAATACTCAAAATTATAAGGTATATTGTTGTCATTTTAATCTGAAGAACAGCAGTTGTGTCTGTGGAGATTATCTTTCAGTGTTTCTTTACACTTAACTTGATGCTTTGTGAATATTCGTGAGTACTTTTGAATGCTAATGAGCCACGTTTTTGTTAAATGATTATAGTCTCATGACCCATTTAAGACAGAATTTGGAAAGATTAAAAAATCTGTTTAAATTTTGAGCTGAAATTCTTCGATGTGTTTCAAATGAAATGTCTCCCTCTGGTGTTTGAACTGAGAAACTGCAGCTGACTCAACAATTCAACAATTCAGGATTTAATAAAAAACAACTTCATTTAAGCAGAGTTATCAGGTAACAGTTCCATGTTTATTTCATATTTTAAAACAGACATGACATTTTATCAAAAAACGAAATGAAACATTTGGTCGACATTCAGTCCGTTCTATTTTAAGGCAAATATTTTTATTTTATTATATTTTTCTTATTTTAAACCTGATTCTAATTCTACATGCGCATCAGATTAGACTCATTCTGTTTTCAATAAATCGCAGTTAAATCCAAAGACATGACAGAATTTATAGAAGTTGAAGAGAACAGTTTTTTTTAACACTTGGCAAAAAATGTGTGGAAAACATTTCAAAGATCCATTAAAAATACAAATACTGAAGCATAATATTTTAATAAACAGCACAAATGGAGCACCACTTATTAACAACACACTTCAATTAATCCAATTAATTAAAAAGGAGTGGAAAATACACTTAATATTTCATGATTTCAGCACATTTTCGAGAATAATCCAAATATTTGAAATGGAGTTGAAATTAGAAAAACGCTCAAAACAGCTGAAAAACAAAATATTTAAGACAGTGAAGATAATTAACATTCATAACTACATGACTTTATTCGTAACTTTTCTGAAAAAAAAAAAAAAAAAAGAACAATTAAACAATAATTAAACAATTTAAACAATTGTTGGAAAGTTTATTTTAAGAGTTAACTCTAAAATAAGTTGACATTCTAAAAAAAAAAAAAAGATGTGTTTTGGATGAATTTTGACTGAAAAACATCAGGAAAAATGTGTGTGATTTTTACGAGACATTTGTTACAGAATGAGGAGGTTTTAGGTGGATTTGAGCAGGTTTTCGGTGGATTTTGCAGAGCCTGGAGCTGGTTCCACCTGGACTTGGCCCGGTCTTACTTGGACTTCTTGTCAAAGGCCAGAGAGTCGTGCAGTCTGGACACACACCTCTCGAACTGGTCCATCACCAAAGTCCCGTTCTCGTCGAAGAAGTCCGACACAGACCTGGTGACCTCCGTTTCTCTCGAGGCTCGGCTTTTCCCGTCCGTCACCGCCAGACGCAGCGAGTACTGGTCATCAAACCTGAAACCAGGGAAAACCGGGTCAAATACCGCTGGAACTAGGCCAGGCCCAGACAAAACCAGGTTAAATACTGATAGAACAAACAGAAATACAGAGAAAACCAACTGAAACCTGTCCAAATCCCTGTAAAGCCCGGTCCTGTTACCGTTTGAGTGAAGACGACAGCTGCCAGACGTGGTCCGGGTCGAGTCCTGCCGGGTCTTTCTGCAGAGCCACCAGGAAGATGTTCTTCTCTTTGTACGACGTGTAGAGGGTCAGCACTCCCATCATGATGAAATACGTACCAGAGTCAAGGCAAAACCAGGTGTGAAGCGGGTCTAAACCGGGTCTGAACCAGGTCTGAACCAGGACTAAAGTGTGATTTATAATAAAGACTGAGCTGGATTCAGACAAAGTCTTCGCAGATCAAATAAATAAATGAATGAATAAATGAACAGGTTGTGTGTAGAAGGATATGAGACGACGCAGGCGGCCAGGACCGGTCTGGACTGAGGGAACGGATGGAGATAGTCCCAGACCAGAGCCACCACCGCGAACAGACACGACACGGTACAGATCAGCAGCCTCCCGTCCACCAGACAGAAGTTCTCCACATAACAGTACTTCTCCAGCAGGACCTGCAAAGACCAGAGAGAGACCGGGTTAAACCAGACAGAAGTTCTCCACATAACAGTACTTCTCCAGCAGGACCTGCAAAGACCAGAGAGAGACCGGGTTAAACCAGACAGAAGTTCTCCACATAACAGTACTTCTCCAGCAGGACCTGCAAAGACCAGAGAGAGACCTGTTTCTTATTGGTAAAAGATACAAACCCTAAACTGACAAACAAAAGAAAATGTAATTGAAAACAAGAACGGTTCATCAGACCTGAAACTGTTTTCATTGTCATATAAGATTTATGATGAGTGTCTGGAGAATGATCCATTGAAGCATTCATCAGAAAAACAGTTTTTGGTGCGATACCTTTTTGGCTGCATCGTCCAGAGAGTTCTTCACCGCGGCTCCGTCCCATTTATCAATCTTCACTGGCTTCTCATCAATTCTCCACTGAACACACAAATAATCAGAGGAAAACAATACAATACTCCACTACACAGTAAATACAGAAACCACACAATTACTTCAAAAATAAAAAAAAACTAAACAAACCAGGAAAGTGATATTTATGTACAACCCCAAAACAATAGACATTTAAACAATAAAAGTAAAACCAATTAAACTGTTCATGTATGAGCCAAATCTCGACTATTTAAACTTAGTTTCAAATGTTTTTCTTTGTTATTTCTTTCATTGGATTTAAAAATACAAAATTATTTTTCCATTTTGTTGCGGTTTCTCTGAACGCTGTCTGTAAACTTAATAACGGTACAGTTTCTGGTTAAACTACAGCTGTTTGGGAAGCTCGGAATATGATCTAATAATCTCATAATAAATGATCGAATAGTCGTGTTTTACTTCACAATTGAAACTCCGTTAAAATAGAACTTAAATTTAAACATTTTCTTTTAGATATTGGTGACAGCTGGAATCAACAAACTACTCTTTTTTGGAGTAAAACGAGCAAAATTCAGAGCTTTTATTTACAACTTAGTCTTATCTCACTGCTTTCTCATCACAGCATGTTGTTTTTATTACAAATTGTTGTATAAAGCGGTAATTTTTACAGTTAATTCAGTTTAGCGCTAATGCTAACGTGAATTTAGCTCCCTCTGCAGCGCGACCCGGAAAACAGCCTCAAAAATAACCTCTTTTTACAAACACAAACCCCACACCGCTGTAGCTTGGTTTGTAAAGAGTCTCTGAAAATGCATGGCTTTTATCAGACTACAGAGTCAAAAAGTTATTTAGTAAAATGAGGTTGATGCTCACTTTCTCCAGTAACCCACTCTTCCCGTTCCTCGCGGCCGCCATCTTTGCTGTGACCTGGACGCTTCTGATTGGCCCAAACGAACCTCTGACGCACTGTGACGTCTTCTTCTGTTTTTACTGAATCTGCTCTAAATCTGAGCTAAAATAACACTTAACATTTAAAATAAATGAATGTAACTTTATTGGGACCAAAAGAATGGCAAACAATTTTACGGAAGAGGATTAGAGTCGCTGCAAAAGAAATATTCTTTGAGGGTTGAATTCTGAGATTAAAGTCAGAATTGAGAACTAAAAAATGATAAAATAAAATAATTCAGTCACCCAAAAACAAAAAAAACTAAGCAAAAACATTTCTGGACTTGCTAAAAACAAAAACAAAAAAAGTTTTTGTTTTTTCTTTATTTAAAGGGCAAACCCCTCAGAATTTTTATAATCTCAGAATTCAACCCTCAAATGTTCTTTTACAATGGTCCTAATCATCTATTGTAATATTTTGGTCCCACACTTTTCTTTTCAATTATTTTCACATAAAACTTTTAATTTTTTGGTGGAAAAAAGTCACAAAAGGCTCTTTGACACCACTTTTTTTAAGCCATTTCCAACATATCAAAATGTAGTATTTTACTGGGCTGTTCTAGAAGATGAATATTCTTAATAAATGACAAAACTACATGTAATCAGCAGCAGCAGCTTCATAAATTCAGTGAAAAAGCCCAGTCTGAGATAAATCTGTTTATTAAATCAAACAGTGATTACATTAAACCCTCTGTGTGTCATTCAGCTGGAAATACTTCATTACCCATGATGCTCTGAGTCTGGAAGACGCTCTTAAATCAAAAGAAGGAAGATCTGATTCTTTATAAATGCTGGTTTCTATTGGCTGCTGTTGGTCATGTGACATAGTAATTTGCATATTTTAAAATCCATTAAAAAGAACAGAGTTCAGACAAGGCTTCATGAAAATTTCAACAGGTTTTAGTTGGATTAAATCCTAGTCTGAACTCTTTTGGTTTAATGCTTCTTGTTTCGTCGTGAGCTCCTTAAGCCTCTGGTCCTGTCGGCATTCTGATTGGTCCAGCAGCTCCTTGGGCCCCGCCCCCTGCTCTCACTGGTCCAGCAGCTCCTCAGGCCCCGCCCCCCATGACTCTGATTGGTCCATGATCTGAGGAAGTACGGGTCTGAGCTGGAGTTCTCTGAGTCGAACTGTCTCTGGAGCTGCAGTGCTAAGGCTCGATCGAGCCGCTCCTGCTCGCTAACATTTGCACTAGCATTTACATTATCCCCGCCATAGGAGTTAGCGTTAGCCTCAGGGTTAGCATTAGCATCATGGCGGCTGCGTTTGGCTTCAGTGTGTTTGGTTTTCTGTTTCCTTTTTGAGGTAGAACCGAACCGGAATCCATCTGAAAAAAAAAACAACAATAAACAGTAGAACAAGGATCTAACCAGGACTAAACCAGTTTTAGACCAGTCCCAGTACAGACCTAGAAAGTGGTCCTGGGGGTGAAGGGCTGGGACTCTTATTTTGACGGTTTCCTCTGAGTCGAAGAGCAGCCTGCGTCGGTTTCTCGGCTCAGAGTCGTTAACGGGGCTCGTTACTGCAGAGATGGGGCTGGTCAGCGTCGCCACGGAGACAGGGCTGGTCAGCGTCGCCATGGAGACCTTCTGTCGGTCGAGTTCAATCTGACGCCACTTCTGTAGGATCGCAGCGCTGGTCTCATACGAGGCCTACGGAGGGACCAGAACAGGTTTTAAAGGGATAAGAACAAGTTTTAGTCAGATTTAAACAGTATTTGTGGGTCTAGACCTGCTGGCCCTTCTGGTTCTGGGGGGATTTGAACAGGTTTTGAGGGTCCAGACCTGCTGGTTCTGGGGGGATTTGAACAGGTTTTGAGGGTCCAGACCTGCTGGTTCTGGGGGGATTTGAACAGGTTTTGAGGGTCCAGACATGCTGGTTCTGGGGGGATTTGAACAGGTTTTGAGAGTTCAGACCTGCTGGTTCTGGGGGGATTTGAACAGGTTTTGAGGGTTCAGACCTGCTGGTTCTGGGGGGATTTGAACAGGTTTTGAGAGTTCAGACCTGCTGGTTCTGGGGGGATTTGAACAGGTTTTGAGGGTCCAGACCTGCTGGTTCTGGGGGGATTTGAACAGGTTTTGAGGGTCCAGACCTGCTGGTTCTGGGGGGATTTGAACAGGTTTTGAGGGTCCAGACCTGCTGGTTCTGGGGGGGTTTGAACAGGTTTTGAGAGTTCAGACCTGCTGGTTCTGGGGGGATTTGAACAGGTTTTGAGGGTTCAGACCTGCTGGTTCTGGGGGGATTTGAACAGGTTTTGAGGGTTCAGACCTGCTGGTTCTGGGGATTTGAACAGGTTTGAGGCCCAGACCTGCTGGTTCTGGGGGGATTTGAACAGGTTTTGAGGGCCCAGACCTGCTGGTTCTGGGGGATTTGAACAGGTTTTGAGGGTCCAGACCTGCTGGTTCTGGGGGGATTTGAACAGGTTTTGAGGGCCCAGACCTGCTGGTTCTGGGGGGATTTGAACAGGTTTTGAGGGTCCAGACATGCTGGTTCTGGGGGGATTTGAACAGGTTTTGAGAGTTCAGACCTGCTGGTTCTGGGGGGATTTGAACAGGTTTTGAGGGTCCAGACCTGCTGGTTCTGGGGGGATTTGAACAGGTTTTGAGGGTCCAGACCTGCTGGTTCTGGGGGGATTTGAACAGGTTTTGAGGGTCCAGACCTGCTGGTTCTGGGGGGATTTGAACAGGTTTTGAGGGTCCAGACCTGCTGGCCCCGGTGGCCCAGACTCCGGAGGTTCCTGGGGGTGGACTTGACGATGCGCGGCTCCAGGACCCGTCCGTCCTCCAGACGTTTGGGAGGGGTACAGGGAGAACACACGATGGGTTTGAAGTGGTTGAGCTCCTCGGAGATGCTGTCGTTGCTGTCGGGGCTGACGGAGCGCTCGGGCCGGACCTGCGGGACCGGACCGGACTGGGACCAGGACGAGGGCGGGACCACGGCGCGCCAGGCCAGACGGCGCTGAGGGGGCAGGATCGGGACGGACACGGACCGGCTGTTCTCAGACGACAGCAGGATCCCCGCCGAGAAACTGTGGGACGCTCCGACCTGAGGAGAGACCAGTCAGTGAGCCCCGGGACCCTGACCCTTGACCCCTGACCTCCAATACAAACACATAACACTGTTCACCACAAGATGGCAGCAAACACTCACCTCAGAGGAACATTCAGAGCATGTGCAGTGAGTCTGTTCTATTTAGTCTAGCCTCTATTTTTATTTATTAAGGACAAGGCACATTAATAAACATCTGTAACAAAAGCCACAGCAGTAAATGTTCCCGTCCTCAGGCAGCTAACATCATAAGTTAAAAGTCACAGATTTGACTGTATCCACTGTTAGAAATGTCTCAGTTTAATAAGTTCAACAGTTCAGCTCAAACTTCTCGCTCCGAGAAGTAACTCACGGTAAATTAAGTGTAAACTGTTACTGAGTCTGCAGCAGTGCTTTAGGGTCAACACTAGATCTCTGAACGCTGGCTTCATCTGGATCAGTCTCACCGTGTCCATGAGGGCCGGCTGCAGCACCACCTTCACCTTCCCTCTGTCCTCCATCGGATCAGTGCAACTGCGACTCCTCTGGGCCCCGCTGAGGACCAGGCACAGACACAGACAGGGTTCAGAGGGATTATAACAGGCTTTACTAGGATTTGAACAGGTTTTAGATGGATTTGAAAAGTTTTACATGGATTTGAACAGGTTTTAGAAGGATTTGAACAGGTTTTAGATGGATTTGAACAGGTACCTGCTGAGGGCGGTCTTGGTTTTCCTGATGAAGGCTGAGATGTGTCTGATCCTTCGACTGATGGGCTCCTCGTTCTCAGAGTCTGACAGAACCCCCTTCGCAAAAAAACACTTAACATAATAATAAAAACCAAACAAACAGAGGAGTTCCTAAATGAACTGTGTGTGAGCTCTAAACCTTATAAAACTGTATGAACTGACTGAAACAGTGTCAAATGAGCCGTACGTGTTGGTCATGGCGGCGGGCGGCTCCACACTCGTCTCTTCTCCGGACGTCGTCTCTGTCTTCCAGCAGCTTCAGTCTGAGCCCAGAGTCCAAGGATTTAGAGACGTGCAGCAGCGGGCACAAGAAATCTGAGGAAATGATTACTCTGTTAGTTCAATCTGAGGAAACAGAGGAGAAACGGACAGTAATCATCTGTCTGGAAATGTTTAGAATATAACTGAATTTAAATGTAATGCAGTTCTGGTGGACAGATCCCAGGGAAAGGTCCAGACTCACAAAAAAAGTCTCTAAACCCCAAATAAAGTCAACAATGGCACCGGTATAACCGTATTCTGAATAGATATGTTTCCTCCAAACTAACCCCTGTGCTTTCTTTGTAGCTCCTGAACATGTCCGGACAAGTTCTACAATGAGAAAACTGACCAAACACAACAGAAAAAAAGAAAAAACTACAGAAAAGCAACACAAACTCAGACAAGAATACAATTTAAAAGGACTGTAAAAGGCTACTACATATTATAGATCTGAAATATCACCAAAACATTGAATAAAATTGCATAAAGCCTCATGGAGCCTGAAGGGAACTGTGGATAGTTTTTGATAAGTCAAAGTAAGCGTCAACAAAAATAAACTTAAAACCAACTGAAAATTGTATTAAAATGTATAAAATGTCCACAAAACGTGACCCAAAGTGAGTCCTTACCATCTCTGCAGCTGCTGTGTGGATTCATTAGATAAAATACATGAAAGTAAAGGGTTTACAAAGGTCTTAAGTGAAAGAAAAAGGCTGATGTCAGGTCTTTAGGTTTGAGATAAATGAAAATGTAGAGACTGTAGTAAAGATAATAAACACCTCCTTAAACTGTACAAGTCTGGACACGTCCCTTCAGCTCCAGGAGTGGACTAAACCGCGAAAAAGTGACCAAAACACTGCAAAATCAGGGTAAGTGTACGTTAAAACAAAACAAAAAATAATACAAAGATGGATGTAGCTATAAACGAAAGAAAAGGCAAAAACTGTCAAATAGTCCCACACAACGCGATTTATATTAAAACTAGTACAATTCAGAACGAACCAAAACAACAACAACAACAACAACAACAACAACAAAAAACAGCTTCATTTTAATTAAACTCAACAAAAAGTAGCGTAAAAGTGGCACAAAACGGACAAATTCAGCGGTGACAAGTCACTATTTTCACTTTAGAAAAATACCTAAATAAAACCCGAAAAATAAAACGAAACAGTGCCTTAACGTAATGAAAACAGAATACATTTTGAGTGAACATGTTCGGGGGAAAAACTCTCATCTGGATATGGTCAGTGACAGAGAAAGCAGCGGGATGTGGTGGAGTTTGTGTCCGAGAAACGCACCTCCTTCCCGGCTGCCGCTGGCCCGTCTCCCCGCTCTTCCGCTGCTCCTCCCGGGGTCAGTCCTGCGCCGCTGTCCGCCTCCTCCTCCGCCGCTCTGTGGGGTGGTCCGGCCGGGTCTGTGACGGGTTCCTCCGGGGCTGGGGGCGGCGGGCTGGTGGTCAGAGGACGCCCGAGGAGAGTGGGGGCCCGCTGGAGGGCTGTGCAGCCGCTCGCTGGACCCCGCGGTAGCCATCTTTAGCTCCTTCTTCTCACACAAACAAACCCCGCCCTTCTCCCCGAGCTGCGCGGAAGTTGATTGGACGACAGGCTGCGCGTGCTTCCCGCCACTGTCCAGCGGTTTGAGTTTGAAAATTTCACTAAAAATAAAATAAAGCAAATAAATGTGAGCGAGAATAAACTATAAATATCATAATAATATACAGTGGAAAGCACGAGGAAGAAAGAAGAAATATACATGTTTAATTTGATTGATATTTTCCAATACAACTGAAATAGACTACCAGAATGCCAACCATCACCAAGTTATAAAAATATATATATTCATCTTCATTAAACGAGTGTCTGGATTTTTATTACTGAATTAGATTTTTTGTTTTACTGTACCAAAATAAAGATAAAATCTTCCTGGACCCACTTTTGGATCCTGACCCAGTATTTGGGACCCACCAGCTAATTCCACAGTAATTCACCATCTACATCATATAAATGATTGTACAAACAATGTAATGCATGTATTAGCAGATGTCCTGACACTGAATAAATGCAGATCCCGATAAACACTCTGACTGTATATTGGCTCATTGTGAACATCAATATAACATTTTGTTTGTACATTAAAAAAATATACAGTTTGCTTTAAAACACTTCTTCGCACATTGTTACATTTTCAGCATTTCTGGTCACCATCTTAGTTTATTTCGACAAATATATTTTTTAAATAAATAAACACCCGCCTGATGAACACTCCTCACCACGTGGTGGCGGTAATGTACCAAACACGTGAAGACTCAAAAGAGATAGAAGAAGAAATGCGTCAGATCCAAGATGGCGGCGCAGGGACACAGCGGAGCAGAGTGACACTGAACTAACAGCTGACGTGATCACAACAGGTAAGACTTAAGGACGAGACCAGGACTGACAACTGAACCAGGACGAGAAAAGGAC
>JAWCTZ010000110.1:0-81943 GCA_036850595.1 Rhyacichthys aspro | reverse complement strand
AAACAGCAAATCAGAAGAAGAGAGAAAGTTAAACCAGCCAATCAAAGAGAGAGAAAGGAGTTAAACCGGCCAATCAGAGGAGAAGAAGAGTAAACAACCAAGAGGGGTTGAACAGGCCAATCAGAGGGAGAGAGGAGGGTCAAACCGGCCAATCAGAAGAGAGAGGTTGAACGACCAATCAGAGGAGAGAGGAGTTAATCCGGCCAATCAGAGGAGGAGGGTTAACGGCCAATCAGAGAAGAAGGAGTTAAACTGGTCAATCAGAGGAGAGAGGTTAAAACGACCAATCTAAGGAAGAAAGAGAGAGTTAAATCGGCCAATCAGAGGAGAGAGGAGTTAAACAGGCCAATCAGAGGAGAAAAGAGGAAGTGTTAACCAGCGAGGAGGGGATTAAGACCAATCAGAGGAAGGTTTAACCGGCCAATCAGAGAGAAGAGGAAACAGCCAATCAGAGGAGAGACAGAGTTAAACCGGCCAATCAGAAGAGAGAGAGGTTCAACAGCAAATCAAGAGGAGAGGTTGAACAGGCCAATCAAGGAGAAGAGAGGGGTTAAACTGGCCAATCAGAGGAGAGAGGGTTAAACCGGCCAATCAGAGAGAGAGGGTTAAACCAGCCAATCAGAAAGAAGAGAGAGTTAAACCAACAATCAGAAGAGAAAGGGTTAAATCGGCCAATCAGAGAGAGAGAGAAGGTTAAACCAGCCAATCAGAGGAAAGGAGTTAAACCGGCCAATCAGAAAAGAGAGTGTTAACAGCCAATCAGAAGAAGGTTAAACAGGCCAATCAGAGGAGAGGTTAAACCAAACCAATCAGAAAGGGGGTTATACTGGCCAATCAGAAGAGAGAGGGAGGTTAAACCAGCCAATCAGAGGAGAGAGAGGTTAAACCAGCCAATCAGAGGAGAGAGAGGGTTAAACAGCCAATCAGAAGAGAGAGAGTTAAACAGGCCATCAGAAGACTAGAGGGTTAAACCGGCCAATCAGAGGAGAGAGGGAGGTTAAACAGCCAATCAGAGAAGAGAGGGTTAAACCAGACAAAAGAGAGAGAGTAAGGACAGAGGAGAAACATTGAGGACAGAGAAGGTTTACCGATGGTGGAAGCTCACTCTCGTGTTCAAGAGCCTAGTCGCGTCGCGAACTACCAAGGCCCGTCTTCGTCCTGGAACAGAGTTAAATACCGACATCTCAGAAAAATAAACTTTAAAGTAATTCATGAGTTAATTCAGTTTTTATCAACAGCTGTTGTGTGAAGACAATATTAAACATTTAACCAGGATTTACATGTTGTTAACATTTCCAGCTTTTCAGCTTTACGATTCATCATCACATTCATATTCCTCTTGGTTCCATCCAGTGTGTATCGTATAAATGTAGTACCTTTTGCAGTTGGAGGCAGGGGAGCAGGAGTTCCTGCAGGAGCTGATGGATGGCTCCGGCTCCGTCTCAACAGCGTCAGGTAATAGTCCGTTCCCAGGTGAGTCCTCAGAAACGGGAGGGCCCACATAGCACACCTCCCGTGAGACATGATGGCAATTCGGTCTCAAGAATGTCCGCCTCGTCCATGTGCAATCAGAGGAAGGGTTAAACCAGCCAATCAGAGGGAGAGAGGTTAAACCGGCCAATCAGAGAAGAGAGAGGTTAAACACAGCCAATCAGAGGAGAGAGAGTTAAACCGGCCAATCAGAGGAGAGAGGGTTAAACGGCCAATCAGAGGAGAGAGGTTAAACCGGCCAATCAGAGGAGAGAGAGGGTTAAACCGGCCAATCAGAGGAGAGAGAGGTTAAACTGGCCAATCAGAGGAGAGGGTTAAACGGCCAATCAGAGGAAGAAGGTTAAACCGGCCAATCAGAGGAGAGAGGGTTAAACAGGCCAATCAGAGGAGAAGAGGGTTAAACCGGCCAATCAGAGGAGAGGGGTTAAACAGGCCAAGTCAGAAGAGGAGGGGTTAAACCGGCCAATCAGAGGAGAGAGAGGGTTAAACCGGCCAATCAGAGGAGAGAGAGGGTTCAACCGGCCAATCAGAGGAGAAGAGAGGGTTAAACCGGCCAATCAGAGAGAGAGAGTTAAACCGGCCAATCAGAGGAGAGAGAGGGTTAAACCGGCCAATCAGAGGAGAGAGGTTAAACCGGCCAATCAGAGGAGAGAGGGTTAAACCGGCCAATCAGAAAGAGAGAGTTTTTAAACCGGCCAATCAGAGGAGAGATGGTTAAACCGGCCAATCAGAGGAGAGAGGGTTAAACCGACCAATCAGAGAAGAGAGGGTTAAACTGGCCAATCAGAAGAGAGAGGTTAAACCAGCCAATCAGAGGAGAGAGAGGTTAAACCGGCCAATCAGAGGGAGAGAGAGGGTTAAACCGGCCAATCAGAGGAAGAGAGAGTTAAACCGGCCAATCAGAGACTAGAGGGTTAAACCGGCCAATCAGAGGAGAGAGAGGGTTAAACCAGCCAATCAGAAGAAGAGAGGGGTTAAACCAGCCAAACAGAGTAAGGACAGAGGAGAAGGAAAACATTGAGGACAGAGAAGGTTTACCGATGGTGGAGGCCTCACTCTCGTGTTCAGAGCCTAGGTCGGCGTCGCTGGAACTGACCGAGGCCCGTCTTCGTCCTGGAACAGAGTTAAATACCGACATCTCAGAGAAATAAACGTTAAAGTAATTCATCAATTAATTCAGTTTTTAATCCAACAGCTGTTGTGGAAGACAATATTAAACATTTAACCAGGATTTACATGTTGGCAACATTTCCAGCTTTTTTTCAGCTTTTGATTCATCATCACATTCATGTTCCTCTTGGTTCCATCGGAGTGTGTATCGTATAAATGTCGTACCTTTTTGCAGTTGGAGACAGGGGAGCAGGAGTTCCTGCAGGAGCTGATGGATGGCTCCGGCTCCGTCTTCAGCAGCGTCAGGTAATAGTCCGTTCCCAGGTGAGTCCTCAGAAACAGGGAGGAGCCCACGCAGCACAGCTTCCCGTGAGACATGATGGCAATACGGTCTCAAGAATGTCCGCCTCGTCCATGTGGTGAGTGGACAGGATGATGGTGCGACCTGCAAACGCCACAAACACAAATCTCACAGGTGTCCCAGCAGCGAGACCCCACCGCAGTGTGAGGTTTGTCCCACCTGTCCTGTACTTCAGCAGCAGGTCCCAGATCCCCGTCGGCGTAAGGGTCCCTCCGGCTGTGGGTTCGTCTAAAATCACCACCTTGGACCCTCCGGCGAAAGCCAGGGCCACGGAGAGTTTGCGCTACATACCCCGGAGAGGGCGCTGGTGCGGGACCAGCGTTTGTGAGGTAACCCAATTTCCCGCAGGATCTGCTCCATCTCAGAACGGACCTGGGCCTCGGGCAGACCTTTGAGCCAATCAAAGGAGAGAATGTTAAAACGGACAATCAGAGGAGAAAGGGATAAACCGGCCAATCAGAGGAGAGAGGGTTAAACCGGCCAATAAGAGGAGAGAAGGTTGAACCGGCCAATCAGAGAAGAGAGGTTAAACCGGCCAATCAGAGGAGAGAGGGTTAAACCGGCCAATCAGAGGAAAGAGGGTTAAACAGGCCAATCAGAGGAGAGGGGTTAAACGGCCAATCAGAGGAGAAGAGGTTAAACGGCCAATCAGAGGAGAGAGGGTTAAACGGCCAATCAGAGAGAGAGAGGGTTAAACCGGCCAATCAGAGGAGAGAGTTAAACCGGCCAATCAGAGGAGAGAGGGTTAAACGGCCAATCAGAGGAGAGAGGGTTAAACCGGCCAATCAGAGGGAGAGAAGGGTTAAACCGGCCAATCAGAGAGAGAGAGGGTTAAACGGCCAATCAGAGGAGAGATTAAACGGGCCAATCAGAGGAGAGAGGTTAAACCGGCCAATCAGAGGAGAGAGGGTTAAACCGGCCAATCAGAGGAGAGAGGTTAAACCGGCCAATCAGAGGAGAGAGGGTTAAACCGGCCAATCAAGAGAGTTAAACAGGCCAATCAGAGAGAGAGGGTTAAACCGGCCAATCAGAGGAGAGAGAGGTTAAACCGGCCAATCAGAGGAGAGAGGGGTTAAACCGGCCAATCAGAGGAGGGTTAAACCGGCCAATCAGAGGAGAGAGGGTTAAACCGGCCAATCAGAGGAGTTAAACTAGCCAATCAGAAAAGGGGTTAAACCGGCCAATCAGAGGAGAGGGGTTAAACCGGCCAATCAGAGGAGAGAGGGTTAAACGGCCAATCAGAGGAGAGGGTTAAACCGGCCAATCAGAGGAGAGAGGGTTAAACCGGCCAATCAGAGGAGAAGGTTAAACCGGCCAATCAGAAGAGAGAGGGTTAAACTGGCCAATCAGAGAGAGAGGTTAAACCAGCCAATCAGAGGAGAGAGGGTTAAACCGGCCAATCGAAGTAGAACAAGGGTTAATCCGGCCAATCAGAGGAGAGAGGGTTAAACCGGCCAATCAGAGACGAGAGGGTTAAACCGGCCAATCAGAGGAGAGAGAGGTTAAACCGGCCAATCAGAGAGAGAGAGGGTTAAACCAGCCAAACAGAGTAAGGACAGGGACAGAGGTGAGGGGAGAAACATTGAGGACAGAGAAGGTTTACCGATGGTGGAGGCCTCACTCTCGTGTTCAGAGCCTAGTCAGGCGTCGCTGGAACTGACCGAGGCCCGTCTTCGTCCTGGAACAGAGTTAAATACCGACATCTCAGAGAAATAAACGTTAAAGTAATTCATCAATTAATTCAGTTTTTAATCCAACAGCTGTTGTGGAAGACAATATTAAACATTTAACCAGGATTTACATGTTGGCAACATTTCCAGCTTTTTTTCAGCTTTTGATTCATCATCACATTCATGTTCCTCTTGGTTCCATCGGAGTGTGTATCGTATAAATGTCGTACCTTTTTGCAGTTGGAGACAGGGGAGCAGGAGTTCCTGCAGGAGCTGATGGATGGCTCCGGCTCCGTCTTCAGCAGCGTCAGGTAATAGTCCGTTCCCAGGTGAGTCCTCAGAAACAGGGAGGAGCCCACGCAGCACAGCTTTCCGTGAGACATGATGGCAATGCGGTCTCAAGAATGTCCGCCTCGTCCATGTGGTGAGTGGACAGGATGATGGTGCGACCTGCAAGCGCCACAAACACAAATCTCACAGGTGTCCCAGCAGCGAGACCCCACCGCAGTGTGAGGTTTGTCCCACCTGTCCTGTACTTCAGCAGCAGGTCCCAGATCCCCGTCGGCGTAAGGGTCCCTCCGGCTGTGGGTTCGTCTAAAATCACCACCTTGGACCCTCCGGCGAAAGCCAGGGCCACGGAGAGTTTGCGCTACATACCCCGGAGAGAGCTGGTGCGGGACCAGCGTTTGTGAGGTAACCCAATTTCCCGCAGGATCTGCTCCATCTCAGACGGACCTGGGCCTCGGGCAGACCTTTGAGCCAATCAAAGGAGAGAATGTTAAACCGGACAATCAGAGGAGAAAGGGATAAACGGCCAATCAGAGGTGAGAGGGTTAAACGGCCAATAAGAGGAAGAAGGTTGAACCGGCCAATCAGAGGGAGAGAGAGGGTTAAACCGGCCAATAAGAGGAGAGAGGGTTAAACTAGCCCAATCAGAGGAAAGAGAGGATTAAACGGCCAATCAGAGGAGAGAGAAGGTTGAACGGGCCAATCAGAGGAGAGGGTTAAACCGGCCAATCAGAGGAGAGTAAACGGAGAGAGGGGTTAAACCGGCCAATCAGAGAAGAGAGAAAGGTTAAACCGGCCAATCAGAGAAGAGAGAGGGTTAAACCGGCCAATCAGAGGAGAGAGGGTTAAACGGCCAATCAGAGGAGAGAGAGGAGTTAAACAGGCCAAATCAGAGGAGAAAACAGAATCAGAGTGTAGGTTAACGCCAATCAGAGGAGAGGGTTAAACAGGCCAATCAGAGGAGAGAGGGTTAAACCGGCCAATCAGAGGAGAGGAGAGTTAAACCGGCCAATCAGAGGAGAGAGGGTTAAACCGGCCAATCAGAGGAGAGAGGGTTAAACCGGCCAATCAGAGGAGAGAGAGGGTTAAACCGGCCAATCAGAGGAGAGAGGGTTAAACAGGCCAATCAAGATAAACAGAGAGGAGAGGAGAGAAGAGTTAAACCGGCCAATCAGAGAGAGAGAGGGTTAAACGGGCCAATCAGAGGAGAAGAGGGTTAAACCGGCCAATCAGAGGAGAGAGAGGGTTAAACCGGCCAATCAGAGGAGAGAGGGTTAAACCGGCCAATCAGAGGAGAGTTTGGGAGTTAAACGGCCAATCAGAGGAGAGAGGGGTTAAACGGCCAATCAGAGAGAGAGAAAAAGGTTAAACCGGCCAATCAGAGGAGAGAGGGTTAAACCGGCCAATCAGAGGAGAGAGAGAGGTTAAACCGGCCAATCAGAGGAGAGAGGGTTAAACGGCCAATCAGAGGAGAGAGGGTTAAACCGGCCAATCAGAGGAGAGAGGGTTAAACGGCCAATCAGAGGAGAGAGGGTTAAACGGGCAATCAGAGGAGAGAGGGTTAAACGGCCAATCAGAGGAGAGAGAGGGTTAAACCGGCCAATCAGAGGAGAGAGAGGGTTAAACCGGCCAATCAGAGAGAAGAGAGAGGGTTAAACCGGCCAATCAGAGGAGTTAAAGGGTAATGGTTCCAATCAGAAAGAGAAGAGAGGTTAAACCGGCCAATCAGAGAGAGAGAGGGTTAAACCGGCCAATCAGAGGAGAGAGGGTTAAACGGCCAATCAGAGGAGAGAGGGTTAAACCGGCCAATCAGAGGAGAGAGAGGGTTAAACCGGCCAATCAGAGAGAAGAGAGGTTAAACCGGCCAATCAGAGGAGAGAGAGGGTTAAACCGGCCAATCAGAGAAGAGAGGTTAAACCGGCCAATCAGAGGAGAGAGGGTTAAACCGGCCAATCAGAGGAGAGAGGGTTAAACCGGCCAATCAGAGAGAGAGAGGTTAAACCGGCCAATCAGAGAAGAGGGTTAAACCAGCCAATCAGAGGAGAGAGAGGTTAAACCGGCCAATCAGAGGAGAGAGGGTTAAACCGGCCAATCAGAGAGAGAGAGGGTTAAACCAGCCAATCAGAGAGAGAGAGGGTTAAACCGGCCAATCAGAGGAGAGAGGGTTAAACAGCCAATCAGAGGATTGGGGGGGGTTAAGAGGCGCTGCCATATCAGAGGAGAGAGGGTTAAACCGGCCAATCAGTTTAACCAGCCAAACAGAGTGAGGACAGAGGAGAAAGAGTGAGGACAGAGGAGGTTTACCGATGGTGGAGGCCTCACTCTCGTGTTCAGAGCCTAGTCCGGCGTCGCTGGAACTGACCGAGGCCCGTCTTCGTCCTGGAACAGAGTTAAATACCGACATCTCAGAGAAATAAACGTTAAAGTAATTCATCAATTAATTCAGTTTTTAATCCAACAGCTGTTGTGGAAGACAATATTAAACATTTAACCAGGATTTACATGTTGGCAACATTTCAGCTTTTTCAGCTTTTGATTCATCATCACATTCATGTTCCTCTTGGTTCCATCGGAGTGTGTATCGTATAAATGTCGTACCTTTTGCAGTTGGAGACAGGGGAGCAGGAGTTCCTGCAGGAGCTGATGGATGGCTCGGCTCCGTCTTCAGCAGCGTCAGGTAATAGTCCGTTCCCAGGTGAGTCCTCAGAAACAGGGAGGAGCCCACGCAGCACAGCTTCCCGTGAGACATGATGGCAATGCGGTCTCAAGAATGTCCGCCTCGTCCATGTGGTGAGTGGACAGGATGATGGTGCGACCTGCAAACGCCACAAACACAAATCTCACAGGTGTCCCAGCAGCGAGACCCCCACCGCAGTGTGAGGTTTGTCCCACCTGTCCTGTACTTCAGCAGCAGGTCCCAGATCCCCGTCGAGCGTAAGGGTCCCTCCGGCTGTGGGTTCGTCTAAAATCACCACCTTGGACCCTCCGGCGAAAGCCAGGGCCACGGAGAGTTTGCGCTACATACCCCGGAGAGAGCGCTGGTGCGGGACCAGCGTTTGTGAGGTAACCCAATTTCCCGCAGGATCTGCTCCATCTCAGAACGGACCTGGGCCTCGGACAGACCTTTGAGCCAATCAAAGGAGAGAATGTTAAAACGGACAATCAGAGGAGAAAGGGATAAACCGGCCAATCAGAGGTGAGAGGGTTAAACCGGCCAATAAGAGGAGAGAAAGGTTGAACCGGCCAATCAGAGGAAAGAGAGGGTTAAACCGGCCAATAAGAGGAGAGAGGGTTAAACTGCCCAATCAGAGGAAAGACAAGGGTTAAACCGGCCAATAAGAGAGAGAGGGTTCAGACGGCAAATCAGAGGGAGACAATGGGGGGTTAAACGGCCAATCAGAGAAGAGAGGGTTTAAACCGGCCAATCAGAGGAGAGAGAGGTTAAACCGGCCAATCAGAGGAGAAGTTAAACCGGCCAATCAGAGAGAGAGGGTTAAACCGGCCAATCAGAGGAGAGAGAGGTTAAACCGGCCAATCAGAGGAGAGGGTTAAACGGGCCAATCAGAGGAAAAAGAAGGTTAAACCGGCCAATCAGAGGAGAGAGAGGTTAAACCGGCCAATCAGAGGAGAGGTGAAACGGCCAATCAGAAAAAGAGAGAGGTTAAACCGGCCAATCAGAGAGTTAAACCGGCCAATCAGAGGAGAGAGGGTTAAACGGGCAATCAGAGGAGAGAGAGGTTAAACGGCCGGAATCAGAGGAGAGAGGGTTAAACCGGCCAATCAGAGAGAGAGGGTTAAACCGGCCAATCAGAGGAGAAGAGGTTAAACCGGCCAATCAGAGAGAGAGAAGGGTTAAACAGGCCAAGTCAGAGAGAAGAGGTAAGAGGCGGCGGCCAATCAGAGGAGAGAGCGAGAGAGAGGTTAAACCGAGCCAATCAGAGGAGAGAGGGTTAAACGGCCAATCAGAGGAGAAGGGTTAAGAGGCGGGCCGGCCAATCAGAGGAGAGAGGGGTTAAACCGGCCAATCAGAGGAGAGGAGGGTTAAACCGGCCAATCAGAGGAGAGAGAGGTTAAACCGGCCAATCAGAGGAGAGAGAGAGGTTAAACGGCCAATCAGAGGAGAGAGGGTTAAACCGGCCAATCAGAGGAGAGAGGGTTAAACGGCCAATCAGAGGAGAGAGGGTTAAACCGGCCAATCAGAGGAGAGAGGGTTAAACCGGCCAATCAGAGGAGAGAGGGTTAAACAGGCCAATCAGAGGAGAGAGGGTTAAACCGGCCAATCAGAGAGAGAGAGAGGTTAAACCGGCCAATCAGAGGAGAGAGGGTTAAACCGGCCAATCAGAGGAGAGAGGGTTAAACCGGCCAATCAGAGGAGAGAGGGTTAAACCGGCCAATCAGAGGAGAGAGGGTTAAACCGGCCAATCAGAGGAGAGAGGGGTTAAACGGGCCAATCAGAGGAGAGAGGGTTAAACGGCCAATCAGAGGAGAGAAAGGGTTAAACCGGCCAATCAGAGGAGAGAGAGGGTTAAACCGGCCAATCAGAGGAGAGAGGTTAAACCGGCCAATCAGAGGAGAGAGGGTTAAACCGGCCAATCAGAGGGAGAGAGAGGGTTAAACCGGCCAATCAGAGGAGAGAGGGTTAAACCGGCCAATCAGAGGAGAGAGGGTTTAAACCGGCCAATCAGAGAGAGGGGAGGGTTAAACCGGCCAATCAGAGAGAGAGAGAGGGTTAAACCGGCCAATCAGAGGAGAGAGGGTTAAACCGGCCAATCAGAGGAGAGAGGGTTAAACAGGCCAATCAGAGAGAGGACACGAATAAGAAGAGGGGTGGCCGCGGGGAAAAAAAAAGAAAAAAAGGTTAAACCGGCCAATCAGAGAGAGAGAGGTTAAACCGGCCAATCAGAGGAGAGAGGGTTAAACCGGCCAATCAGAGGAGAGAGGGTTAAACGGCCAATCAGAGGAGAGAGGGTTAAACCGGCCAATCAGAGGAGAGAGGGTTAAACGAGCGTTAAACTGGGCCAGCCAATCAGAGAGAGAGGGTTAAACCAGCCAATCAGAGAGAGAGAGGGTTAAACCGGCCAATCAGAGGAGAGAGGGTTAAACGGGCCAATCAGAGGAGAGAGAGGTTAAACCGGCCAATCAGAGAGAGAGGGGTTAAACCGGCCAATCAGAGGAGAGAGGGTTAAACCAGCCAATCAGAGGAGAGAGGGTTAAAACCAGACCGGGCAGAGTAAGGACAGAGGAAGGGAAAGCATTGAGGACAGAGAAGGTTTACCGATGGTGGAGGCCTCACTCTCGTGTTCAGAGCCTAGTCCAGCGTCGCTGGAACTGACCGAGGCCCGTCTTCGTCCTGGAACAGAGTTAAATACCGACATCTCAGAGAAATAAACGTTAAAGTAATTCATCAATTAATTCAGTTTTAATCCAACAGCTGTTGTGGAAGACAATATTAAACATTTAACCAGGATTTACATGTTGGCAACATTTCCAGCTTTTTTTCAGCTTTTGATTCATCATCACATTCATGTTCCTCTTGGTTCCATCGGAGTGTGTATCGTATAAATGTCGTACCTTTTGCAGTTGGAGACAGGGAGCAGGAGTTCCTGCAGGAGCTGATGGATGGCTCGGCTCCGTCTTCAGCAGCGTCAGGTAATAGTCCGTTCCCAGGTGAGTCCTCAGAAACAGGGAGGAGCCCACGCAGCACAGCTTCCGTGAGACATGATGGCAATGCGGTCTCAAGAATGTCCGCCTCGTCCATGTGGTGAGTGGACAGGATGATGGTGCGACCTGCAAGCGCCACAAACACAAATCTCACAGGTGTCCCAGCAGCGAGACCCCCACCGCAGTGTGAGGTTTGTCCCACCTGTCCTGTACTTCAGCAGCAGGTCCCAGATCCCTCGTCGCGTAAGGGTCCACTCCGGCTGTGGGTTCGTCTAAAATCACCACCTTGGACCCTCCGGCGAAAGCCAGGGCCACGGAGAGTTTGCGCTACATACCCCGGAGAGAGCGCTGGTGCAGGACCAGCGTTTGTGAGTAACTTATTTCCCGCAGGGTCTGCTCCATCTCAGACCGGACCTGGGCCTCAGGCAGACCTTTGAGCCAATCAAAGGAGAGAAGGTTAAACCGGACAATCAGAGGAGAAAGGGATAAACCGGCCAATCAGAGGAGAGAGGGTTAAACGGCCAATAAGAGGAGAGAGGGTTAAACCGGCCAATCAGAGGAGGAAGAAGGTTAAACCGGCCAATCAGAGGAGAGAGGGTTAAACTGGCCAATCAGAGGAGAAGGGTTAAACCGGCCAAGTCAGAGGAGAAGAAGGTTAAACAGCCAATCAGAGAGAGAGAGGGTAAACCCGGCCAATCAGAGGAGAGAGGGTTAAACGGCCAATCAGAGGAGAGAGGGTTAAACCGGCAAGTCAGAGGAGAGAGGGTTAAACCGGCCAATCAGAGGAGGAGCAAGCAGAGAGAGGTTAAACCGGCCAATCAGAGGAGAGAGGGTTAAACCGGCCAATCAGAGGAGAGAGGGTTAAACCGGCCAATCAGAGGAGAGAGAGTTAAACCGGCCAATCAGAGGAGAGAGGGTTAAACAGGCCAATCAGAGGAGAGAGAGGGTTAAACGGCCAATCAGAGAGAAAGAGGGTTAAACCGGCCAAGCAGAGAGAGAGAGGGTTAAACCGGCCAATCAGAGGAGAGAGGGTTAAACCGGCCAATCAGAGGAAAAATCAGAGAGAGAGTTAAACCGGCCAATCAGAGGAGAGAGAGGGTTAAACCAGCTAATCAGAGGAGAGAGGGTTAAACCAGCCAATCAGAGGAGAGAGGGTTAAACCGGCCAATCAGAGGAGAGGGGGTTAAACCGGCCAATCAGAGGAGAGAGGGTTAAACCGACCAATCAGAGGAGAGAGGGTTAAACCGGCCAATCAGAGGAGAGAGGGTTAAACCGGCCAATCAGAGAAGAGAGGGGTTAAACTGGCCAATCAGAAGAGAGAGGGTTAAACCAGCCAATCAGAGGAGAGAGGTTAAACCGGCCAATCAGAGGAGAGAGGTTAAACCGCCAATCAGCAGAGAGAGGGTTAAACCGGCCAATCAGAGGGAGAGAGGGTTAAACCGGCCAATCAGAGAGAGAGAGGTTAAACCGGCCAATCAGAGACAAGGGGTTAAACCGGCCAATCAGAGGAGAGAGAAGGTTAAACCGGCCAATCAGAGGAGAGGGGTTAAACCAGCCAAACAGAGTAGAGAGAGGAAGGGAACAGAAGGAAGCAAGGACCCTATTGAGGACAGAGAAAAAGGTTTACCGATGGTGGAGGCCTCACTCTCGTGTTCAGAGCCTAGTCAGGCGTCGCTGGAACTGACCGAGGCCCGTCTTCGTCCTGGAACAGAGTTAAATACCGACATCTCAGAGAAATAAACGTTAAAGTAATTCATCAATTAATTCAGTTTTTAATCCAACAGCTGTTGTGGAAGACAATATTAAACATTTAACCAGGATTTACATGTTGGCAACATTTCAGCTTTTTCAGCTTTTGATTCATCATCACATTCATGTTCCTCTTGGTTCCATCGGAGTGTGTATCGTATAAATGTCGTACCTTTTGCAGTTGGAGACAGGGGAGCAGGAGTTCCTGCAGGAGCTGATGGATGGCTCCGGCTCCGTCTTCAGCAGCGTCAGGTAATAGTCCGTTCCCAGGTGAGTCCTCAGAAACAGGGAGGAGCCCACGCAGCACAGCTTCCCGTGAGACATGATGGCAATGCGGTCTCAAGAATGTCCGCCTCGTCCATGTGGTGAGTGGACAGGATGATGGTGCGACCTGCAAGCGCCACAAACACAAATCTCACAGGTGTCCCAGCAGCGAGACCCCCACCGCAGTGTGAGGTTTGTCCCACCTGTCCTGTACTTCAGCAGCAGGTCCCAGATCCCCGTCGAGCGTAAGGGTCCACTCCGGCTGTGGGTTCGTCTAAAATCACCACCTTGGACCCTCCGGCGAAAGCCAGGGCCACGGAGAGTTTGCGCTACATACCCCGGAGAGAGCGCTGGTGCAGGACCAGCGTTTGTGAGGTAACAATTTCCCGCAGGATCTGCTCCATCTCAGACCGGACCTGGGCCTCGGGCAGACCTTTGAGCCAATCAAAGGAGAGAATGTTAAAACGGACAATCAGAGGAGAAAGGGATAAACCGGCCAATCAGAGGTGAGAGGGTTAAACCGGCCAATAAGAGGAGAGAAGGTTGAACCGGCCAATCAGAGGAAAGAGAGGGTTAAACCGGCCAATAAGAGGAGAGAGGTTAAACTGCCCAATCAGAGGAAAGACAAGGATTAAACAGGCCAATAAGAAGAGAGAGGGGGTTAAGACACCAGACCAATCAGAGGAGAAGAGGTTAAACCAGGTACAATCAGAGGAGAGAGGGTTAAACCGGCCAATCAGAGGAGAGAGGGTTAAACCGGCCAATCAGAGAGAGAGAGAAGGTTAAACGGCCAATCAGAGGAGAGAGGGTTAAACCGGCCAATCAGAGGAGAGAGGGTTAAACCGGCCAATCAGAGGAGAGAGGGTTAAACCGGCCAATCAGAGGAGAGAGGGTTAAACCGGCCAATCAGAGGAGAGAGGGTTAAACGGCCAATCAGAGGAGAAGAGGGTTAAACCGGCCAATCAGAGGAGAGAGAGGGTTAAACCGGCCAATCAGAGGAGAGAGGTTAAACGGGCCAATCAGAGGAGAGAGAGGGTTAAACCGGCCAATCAGAGGAGAGAGGTTAAACCGGCCAATCAGAGGAGAGAGGGTTAAACCGGCCAATCAGAGGAGAGAGAGGGTTAAATCCGCCAAATCAGAGCGGGAGAGAGGAGTTAAACCGGCCAATCAAGAGGGGAGCAGAGGGGTTAAATCCGGCCAATAAGAGAGAGAGAAGGGTTAAACCGGCCAATCAGAGGAGAGAGGGTTAAACCGGCCAATCAGAGGAAGAGAGGGTTAAACCGGCCAATCAGAGGAGAGAGGGTTAAACGGGCCAATCAGAGAGAGAGTAGAGGGTTAAACCGGCCAATCAGAGAGAGAGAGAGGAGTTTAAACCGGCCAATCAGAGAGAGAGAGGGTTAAACCGGCCAAGTCAGAGGAGAGAGGGTTAAACGGGCCAATCAGAGGAGGGTAAACGGCGCCAATCAGAAGGAGAAGAGAGGAAGTTAAACCGGCCAATCAGAGAGAAGGAGAGAGGGGTTCCCCCCCAAACACATGGCGGCCAATCAGAGGAGAGAGGAAGTTCAACCGAATCCGGCCAATCAGAGAGAGAGAGAGGTTAAACAGGCCAATCAGAGAGGAGAGGTTAAACAGGCCAATCAGAGGAGAGGGTTAAACCGGCCAATCAGAGAGAGAGAGGTTAAACCGGGCCAACCTCAGAGGAGAGAGAGGTTAAACGGCCAATCAAAGGAACCGGAAAGAGAGAGAGAGGGTTAAACCGGCCAATCAGAGAGAGAGAGAGGTAAAAAAACCGGCCAATCAGAGAGAGAGAGGGTTAAACAGGCCAATCAGAGGAGAGAAGGTTAAACCGGCCAATCAGAGGAGAGAGGTTAAACCGGCCAATCAGAGGAGAGAGGTTAAACGGGCCAATCAGAGGAGAGAGGGTTAAACCGGCCAATCAGAGAGAGAAAAAGAAAAAGAGGATTTAAACGGCCAATCAGAGGAGAAGAGGGGGTTAAACCAGGCCAATCAGAGGAGAGAGGAGAGGTTTAAACAGGCCAATCAGAGGAGAGAGAGGTTAAACCGGCCAATCAGAGAAGAGAGAGGGTTAAACCGGCCAATCAGAGGAGAGAGGGTTAAACGGCCAATCAGAGGAGAGAGAGGTTAAACCGGCCAATCAGAGGAGAGGGGGTTAAACCGGCCAATCAGAGGAGAGAGGGTTAAACCGGCCAATCAGAGGAGAGAGAGAGGTTTAAACCGGCCAATCAGAGGAGAGAGGGTTAAACTGGCCAATCAGAGGGAGAAAGGGGTTAAACCGGCCAAGTCAGAGGAGAGAGGGTTAAACCGGCCAATCAGAGGAGAGAGGGTTAAACCGGCCAATCAGAGGAGAGAAGGTTAAACCGGCCAATCAGAGGAGAGAGGGTTAAACCGGCCAATAAGAGGAGAGAGAGGGTTAAACCGGCCAATCAGAGGGGAGAAGAGGGTTAAACCGGCCAATCAGAGGAGAGAGGGTTAAACCGGCCAATCAGAGGAAGAGGGTTAAACCGGCCAATCAGAGGAGAGGTGAACGGCCAATCAGAGAGAGAGGGTAAACGGCCAATCAGAGAGAGAGAGGTTAAACCAGCCAATCAGAGGAGAGAAAAGGGGTTAAACCGGCCAATCAGAGAGAGAGAGGGTTAAACCGGCCAATCAGAGAGAGAGGTTAAACCGGCCAATCAGAGACTAGAGGGTTAAACCGGCCAATCAGAGAGAGAGAGAGGTTAAACCGGCCAATCAGAGGGAGAGGGGTTAAACCAGCCAAACAGAGTAAGGCACAAAAGAAAAAACAAAAAAATAGAAAGGCAGAGAGGGAGGAGAGGAGGGAAACCATTGAGGACAGAAGGGAAGGTTTACCGATGGTGGAGGCCTCACTCTCGTGTTCAGAGCCTAGTCCAGCGTCGCTGGAACTGACCGAGGCCCGTCTTCGTCCTGGAACAGAGTTAAATACCGACATCTCAGAGAAATAAACGTTAAAGTAATTCATCAATTAATTCAGTTTTTAATCCAACAGCTGTTGTGGAAGACAATATTAAACATTTAACCAGGATTTACATGTTGGCAACATTTCAGCTTTTTCAGCTTTTGATTCATCATCACATTCATGTTCCTCTTGGTTCCATCAGAGTGTGTATCGTATAAATGTCGTACCTTTTTGCAGTTGGAGACAGGGGAGCAGGAGTTCCTGCAGGAGCTGATGGATGGCTCCGGCTCCGTCTTCAGCAGCGTCAGGTAATAGTCCGTTCCCAGGTGAGTCCTCAGAAACAGGGAGGAGCCCACGCAGCACAGCTTTCCGTGAGACATGATGGCAATGCGGTCTCAAGAATGTCCGCCTCGTCCATGTGGTGAGTGGACAGGATGATGGTGCGACCTGCAAGCGCCACAAACACAAATCTCACAGGTGTCCCAGCAGCGAGACCCCACCGCAGTGTGAGGTTTGTCCCACCTGTCCTGTACTTCAGCAGCAGGTCCCAGATCCCCGTCAGCGTAAGGGTCCACTCCGGCTGTGGGTTCGTCTAAAATCACCACCTTGGACCCTCCGGCGAAAGCCAGGGCCACGGAGAGTTTGCGCTACATACCCCGGAGAGAGCGCTGGTGCGGGACCAGCGTTTGTGAGGTAACCAATTTCCCGCAGGATCTGCTCCATCTCAGAACGGACCTGGGCCTCGGGCAGACCTTTGAGCCAATCAAAGGAGAGAATGTTAAACCGGACAATCAGAGGAGAAAGGGATAAACCGGCCAATCAGAGGTGAGAGGGTTAAACCGGCCAATAAGAGGAGAGAAGGTTGAACGGGCCAATCAGAGAGAAAGAGGGTTAAACCGGCCAATAAAAGGAGGAAGAGAGGGTTAAACTGCCCAATCAGAGGAAAAGAGAGGATTAAACCGGCCAATAAGAAGAGAGAGAGAGGAAGTTTCCCAACACGAGGCAAGGCGCGCACCAATCAGAGGAAGAGAGGGTTAAACCGGCCAATCAGAGGAGAGAGGGTTAAACCAGCCAATCCAGCAAATCAGAGAGAGAGAGGTTAAAAAACGGCCAATCAGAGGAGAAGAAAGGGTTAAACCGGCCAATCAGAGAAGAGAGAGGTTAAACCGGCCAATCAGAGCAGGAGAGAAGGTTAAACCGGCCAATCAGAGGAGAGAGGTTAAACGGGCCAATCAGAGAGGGAGAAGAAGAGGGTTAAACCAGGCCAATCAGAGGGAGAGAAGGTAAATCGGCCAATCAGAGAGAGAGGGTTAAACCGGCCAATTCAGAGAGGGAGAAAAGAGGGTTAAACCGGCCAATCAGAGGAGAGAGGGTCTGACAAGATCCGGCCCAATACAGAGAAAAGAAAAAAAAGGGGAAAAAAAAGGTGAACCAGCCAATCAGAGAGAGAGAGGGTTAAACCGGCCAATCAGAGGGAGAGAAAAGGAGAGGGGTTAAATCCAGGCCAGAGTCAGGAGGAGGAGAGAGGGTTAAATCGGCCAATCAGAGAAGAGAGATGTTTTTTAGTTACCCGGGGTGGGCCAATCAGAGAGAGAGAGGGTTAAACCGAGGCCAAGTCAGAGGGAGGAGAAGAGGTTAAACCCGGCCAATCAGAGGAGAGAGGGGTTAAACAGGCCAATCAGAGGAGAGAGGGTTAAACCGGCCAATCAGAGAGAGAGAGGGAAACCAGGCCAATCAGAGGAGAAAAAGAGGGTTAAACCAGCCAATCAGAGGAGAGAGGGTTAAACCGGCCAATCAGAGGAGTTTTTTTTTTTTTTTTTTTTTTTTTTTTTTTTTTTTTTTTTTTAAAGAGGTTAAACCGGCCAATCAGAGGAGAGAGGGTTAAACCGGCCAATCAGAGGAGAAGAGGAGAAGAGGTTAAACCAGCCAATCAGAGAGAGAATTCCCCCCCCCCCCCCCCCCCAAAAAACCGTTTGGTTAAACGGCCAGTTAATCAGATCAGAGAGAGAGGTTAAACCGGCCAATCAGAGGAGAGAGAGGGTTAAACCGGCCAATCAGAGGAGAGAGGGTTAAACAAAAAAGGAGAAGAGAGAGGGTTAAAGTTCAGCCCAAGTCAGAAGAAAAGAGAGAGGGTTAAACCGGCCAATCAGAAGGAGAGAAAAAAAAAAAAAAAAAAAAAAAAAAAAAAAAAAAAAAAAAAAAAAAAAAAAAAAAAAAATTGGTAAAAAGACCACCAATCAGAGAGAGAGGGTTAAACAGGCCAATCAGAAGAGAAGAAAAAAGAAAAGAGAGGAGTTAAACCGGCCAATCAGAGGAGAGAGAGGTTAAACAGGTAGGAAAACAAGAGAGGTTAAATCAGAGGAGAGAGAGGAGTTAAACCGGCCAAGCAGAGGAGAGAGGTTAAACCGGCCAATCAGAGAGAGAGGGGTTAAACAGGCCAATCAGAGCAGACAGGGTTAAACGGCCAATCAGAGGAGAGAGGGGGGTTAAACCAGCCAATCAGAGGAGAGAGTTAGGGGTTAGAACCAGCCATTATAAGTAAGAGGAGCCCCCCCCCCCCCCCCCCCCCCCCCAAAACAGGGTTAAAAGGGTTGAACCAGCCAAAGGCACAGAAGTAAGGACAGAGGAGAAGACCCCATTGAGGACAGAAGAAGGTTTACCGATGGTGGAGGCCTCACTCTCGTGTTCAGAGCCTAGTCAGGCGTCGCTGGAACTGACCGAGGCCCGTCTTCGTCCTGGAACAGAGTTAAATACCGACATCTCAGAGAAATAAACGTTAAAGTAATTCATCAATTAATTCAGTTTTTAATCAACAGCTGTTGTGGAAGACAATATTAAACATTTAACCAGGATTTACATGTTGGCAACATTTCAGCTTTTTCAGCTTTTGATTCATCATCACATTCATGTTCCTCTTGGTTCCATCGGAGTGTGTATCGTATAAATGTCGTACCTTTTGCAGTTGGAGACAGGGGAGCAGGAGTTCCTGCAGGAGCTGATGGATGGCTCGGGCTCCGTCTTCAGCAGCGTCAGGTAATAGTCCGTTCCCAGGTGAGTCCTCAGAAACAGGGAGGAGCCACGCAGCACAGCTTCCCGTGAGACATGATGGCAATGCGGTCTCAAGAATGTCCGCCTCGTCCATGTGGTGAGTGGACAGGATGATGGTGCGACCTGCAAGCGCCACAAACACAAATCTCACAGGTGTCCCAGCAGCGAGACCCCACCGCAGTGTGAGGTTTGTCCCACCTGTCCTGTACTTCAGCAGCAGGTCCCAGATCCCCGTCAGCGTAAGGGTCCACTCCGGCTGTGGGTTCGTCTAAAATCACCACCTTGGACCCTCCGGCGAAAGCCAGGGCCACGGAGAGTTTGCGCTACATACCCCGGAGAGAGCGCTGGTGCGGGACCAGCGTTTGTGAGGTAACCAATTTCCCGCAGGATCTGCTCCATCTCAGACCGGACCTGGGCCTCGGACAGACCTTTGAGCCAATCAAAGGAGAGAATGTTAAACAGGACAATCAGAGGAGAAAGGGATAAACAGCCAATCAGAGGTGAGAGGGTTAAACCGGCCAATAAGAGGAGAAGAAGGTTGAACCGGCCAATCAGAGGAAAGAGAGGAGTTAAACCGGCCAATAAGAGAGAGAGAGGTTAAACTGCCCAATCAGAGGAAAAGATCAAGGGTTAAACAGGCCAATAAAGAAGAGAGAGGGTTCAAACGGCAAATCAGAGAGAAAAGAGGGTTAAACAGGACCCAATCAGAGAAGAGAGAGTGTTAAACCGGCCAATCAGAGGAGAGAAAGGGTTAAACAGAGAGAAGAGGTTAAATCCAGGCCAAGTCAGAGAGAAGAGGGTTAACTCCAGGCCAATCAGAGGAGAAGAGGGTTAACCAGGCCAATCAGAGGAGAGGGGTTAAATCGGGAGCGGCAATCAGAGGAGAAGGAGAGGGTTAAATCCGGCCAATCAGAGGAGAGAGAGGTTAAACAGGCCAATCAGAGGAGAGAGGGTTAAACCGGCCAATCAGAGAGAAGAGGGTTAAACCGGCCAATCAGAGAGAGAGAGGTTAAACGGGCCAATCAGAGAGAGAGAGAGGAGTTAAATCTGGCCAATCAGAGAGAGAGAGGGTTAAACGGCCAATCAGAGGAGAGAGAGGTTAAACGGGCCAATCAGAGAGAGAGAGAGGGTTAAACGGGCCAATCAGAGGGAAAAGAGGGTTAAACAGGCCAAGTCAGAGGGAGAGAGGGGAGGTTTAATCAGGCCAATCAGAGGAGAGAGGGTTAAACCGGCCAATCAGAAGAGAGAGAGGGTTTAAACAGGCCAATCAGAGGAGAGAGGGTTAAATCGGCCAATCAAGAAGGGGGAGAAGAGAAGAGGTTAAACCGGCCAATCAGAGGAGAGAGGGTTAAACAGGCCAATCAGAGAGAGAGAGGTTAAAACAGCCAATCAGAGGAGAGAGGGTTAAATCAGCCAATCAGAGAGAGAGAGGGGTTAAACCCGGCCAATCAGAGGAGAGAGAGAGGTTAAACAGGCCAATCAGAGGAGAGAGAGGGTTAAACCGGCCAATCAGAGAGAAGGGTTCAAACAGGCCAAGTCAGAGAGGAAGAGATAGGTTTAATCCGGCCAATCAGAAAAGGAGAGAGGGTTAAATCCTGGCCAATCAGAGAGAGAGAGGGTTAAACCGGGCCAATCAAGGGGCAGAGAGGGTTAAATCAGGCCAACTCAGAAGAAAAGAAAGAGAGAAAGAGTTGTAAACCCAGGCCAATCAGAGGGGGGGGGGGGGGGGGGGGGGGGGGGGGGAGAAAAAAAAAAAAAAAAAAAAAAAAAAAAAAGGGGAGAAAGAGAGGGTTAAACGGGCCAATCAGAGGAGGGTTAAACCGGCCAATCAGAGAGAGAGAGAGGGTTAAACCGGCCAAGTCAGAGGAGAGAGAGGTTAAACCGGCCAATCAGAGGAGAGAGGGTTAAACCGGCCAATCAGAGAGAGAAAGGGTTAAACCGGCCAATCAGAGGAGAGAAAGAGTTAAACCGGCCAATCAGAGAGAGAGAGGGTTAAACCGGCCAATCAGAGGAGAGAGGGTTAAACCGGCCAATCAGAGGAGAGAGGGTTAAACAGGCCAATCAGAGAGAGAGAGGTTAAACAGGCCAATCAGAGGAGAGAGGGTTAAACCGGCCAATCAGAGAGAGATTTGACCAGCCAATCAGAGGAGAGGGTTAAACCGGCCAATCAGAGGAGAGAGGGTTAAACCGGCCAATCAGAGAGAGAAGAGTTAAACCGGCCAATCAGAGGAGAGAGGGTTAAACAGGCCAATCAGAGGAGAGAGGGTTAAACCGGCCAATCAGAGAGAGAGGGGTTAAACCGGCCAAGTCAGAGAAGAGAGGGTTAAACGGCGGGCCAATCAGAGGAATCAGAATCAGAGAGAGAGGGTAAACCAGGCCAATCAGAGGAGAGAGGGTTAAACCGGCCAATCAGAGAGAGAGAGGTTAAACCAGGCCAATCAGAGAAAGAGAGAGGGGTTAAACCGGCCAATCAGAGGAGAGAGAGGTTTAAACCAGGCCAATCAGCCCCCCCCCCCCCCCCCCCCCCCCCCCCCCCCCCCCCCCCCCCCCCCACCACAAAAAAAAAAAAAAAAAAAAAAAAAAAAAAAAAAAAAAAAAAAAAAAAAAAAAAAAAGAGAGGAAATGAAAAAGAAGAAGAGAGGGTTAAATCCGGCCAATCAAGAGAGAGAGAGAGGTTAAACCGGCCAATCAGAGAGAGAGAGAGGGTTAAACCAGCCAATCAGAGGAGAGAGAGGGTTTAAACAGGCCAATCAGAGGAGAGAGGGTTAAACAGGCCAATCAGAGGAGAGAGGGTTAAACCGGCCAATCAGAGGAAGGAAGAGAAGAAGAGGAAAGGTTATAAACAGGCCAATCAAGAGGGAGAGAAAGAGGGGGAGGGGAGTCCCGGGTCCCCCAAAAAAAAAAAAAAAAAAAAAAAAAACCAACAGACAAATCAGAGGGAGAGAGAGGGGTTAAACCGGCCAATCAGAGGAGAGAGGGGTTAAACCGGCAATCAGAGGAAGAGAGGTTAAACCGGCCAATCAGAAGGAGGTTAAACGGCCAATCAGAGGAGAGAGGGTTAAACCGGGCCAATCAGAGGAGAGAGGTTAAACCAGCCAATCAGAGGAGAGAAGGGTTAAACTAGCCAATCAGAGGAGAGAGGGTTAAACCGGCCAATCAGAGGAGAGAGGGGTTAAACCGGCCAATCAGAGGAGTTAAACGGGCCATCAAAGGAAGAGAGGTTAAACCGGCCAATCAGAGGAGAGAGAGTTAAACGGCCAATCAGAGGAAAGGGGTTAAACCGGCCAATCAGAGGAGAGAGGGTTAAACCGAAGAGCCAATCAGAGAAAAGAGAGGGTTAAACCAGCCAATCAGAGGAGAGAGGGTTAAACGGGCCAATCAGAGGAGAGAGGGTTAAACCGGCCAATCAGAGGAGAGAGGGTTAAACGGCCAATCAGAGGAGAGAGGGTTAAATCGGGCCAATCAGAGGAGAGAGGGTTAAACCAATCAGCCAATCAGAGAGAGAGAGGTTAAACCGGCCAATCAGAGAGAGAGAGGGTTAAACAGCCAATCAGAGGAGAGAGGTTAAACCGGCCAATCAGAGGAGAGAGAGGGTTAAACCGGCCAATCAGAGGAGAGAGGTTAAACGTCAGAAGAGAAGAGAGGTTAAACCGGCCAATCAGAGGAGAGAGAGGTTAAACCGGCCAATCAGAGGAGAGGGTTAAACCGGCCAATCAGAGAGTAAACGGCCAATCAGAGGAAGAGGGTTAAACCGGCCAATCAGAGGAGAGAGGGTTAAACCGGCCAATCAGAGGAAGAGAGAGGTTAAACCGGCCAATCAGAGAGAGAGAGGAGGGTTAAACGGGCCAATCAGAGGAGAGAGGGTTAAACCGGCCAATCAGAGAGAGAGAGGTTAAACCGGCCAATCAGAGGAGAGAGGTTAAACCGGCCAATCAGAGAGAGAGGGGTTAAACAGCCAATCAGAGGAGAGAGAGGTTAAACCGGCCAATCAGAGGAGAAGGGTTAAACCGGCCAATCAGAGGAGAGAGGGTTAAACCGGCCAATCAGAGAGAGAAGGAGTTAAACAGGCCAATCAGAGACTAGAGGGTTAAACCGGCCAATCAGAGAGAAGAGAGGTTAAACAGGCCAATCAGAGAAAGGGTTAAACCAGCCAAACAGAGTAAGGACAGAGGAGGGGAGGGAGAAACATTGAGGACAGAGAAGGTTTACCGATGGTGGAGGCCTCACTCTCGTGTTCAGAGCCTAGTCCAGCGTCGCTGGAACTGACCGAGGCCCGTCTTCGTCCTGGAACAGAGTTAAATACCGACATCTCAGAGAAATAAACGTTAAAGTAATTCATCAATTAATTCAGTTTTTAATCCAACAGCTGTTGTGGAAGACAATATTAAACATTTAACCAGGATTTACATGTTGGCAACATTTCAGCTTTTTCAGCTTTTGATTCATCATCACATTCATGTTCCTCTTGGTTCCATCGGTGTGTATCGTATAAATGTCGTACCTTTTGCAGTTGGAGACAGGGGAGCAGGAGTTCCTGCAGGAGCTGATGGATGGCTCCGGCTCCGTCTTCAGCAGCGTCAGGTAATAGTCCGTTCCCAGGTGAGTCCTCAGAAACAGGGAGGAGCCCACGCAGCACAGCTTCCCGTGAGACATGATGGCAATGCGGTCTCAAGAATGTCCGCCTCGTCCATGTGGTGAGTGGACAGGATGATGGTGCGACCTGCAACGCCACAAACACAAATCTCACAGGTGTCCCAGCAGCGAGACCCCACCGCAGTGTGAGGTTTGTCCCACCTGTCCTGTACTTCAGCAGCAGGTCCCAGATCCCCGTCAGCGTAAGGGTCCACTCCGGCTGTGGGTTCGTCTAAAATCACCACCTTGGACCCTCCGGCGAAAGCCAGGGCCACGGAGAGTTTGCGCTACATACCCCGGAGAGAGGCGCTGGTGCGGGACCAGCGTTTGTGAGGTAACCCAATTTCCCGCAGGATCTGCTCCATCTCAGACCGGACCTGGGCCTCGGGCAGACCTTTGAGCCAATCAAAGGAGAGAATGTTAAAACGGACAATCAGAGGAGAAAGGGATAAACCGGCCAATCAGAGGTGAGGGTTAAACCGGCCAATAAGAGGAGAAAGGTTGAACCGGCCAATCAGAGAGAAAGAGGGTTAAACGGCCAATAAGAGGAGAGAGGTTAAACTGCCCAATCAGAGGAAAGACAAGGGTTAAACAGGCCAATAAGAAGAGAGAGAGGGGTTCAGACGGCAAATCAGAGGAAAGAGAGGTTAAACCGGACAATCAGAGAAGAGAGGTGTTAAACCGGCCAATCAGAAAGAGAGAGGGGAAAAAAAAGGGGGAGGGGTTAGAGGGGTAAGGCGGCCAATCAGAGGAGGTTAAAAGAAGTTAAACAGGCCAAGTCAAAAGAGAAGAGGGTTAAACCGGCCAATCAGAGGAGAGAGGGTTAAACCGGCCAATCAGAGGGGAGAGAGGGGTTAGAACCGGCCAATCAGAGGAGAGAGAGGTTAAACGGGCCAATCAGAGGAAGAGAAAGTTAAACGGGCCAATCAGAGGAGAGAGGGTTAAACGGCCAATCAGAGAGAGAGAGAGGTTAAACCGGCCAATCAGAGAGAGAGAGGTTAAACCGGCCAATCAGAGGAGAGAGGTTAAACCGGCCAATCAGAGGAGAGAGGGTTAAACGGGCCAATCAGAGGAGAGAGGGTTAAACCGGCCAATCAGAGAGAGAGAGGTTAAACCGGCCAATCAGAGAGAGAGAGGTTAAACCGGCCAATCAGAGGAGAGGAGGTTAAACGGGCCAATCAGAGGAGAGAAGAGGTTAAACCGGCCAATCAGAGGAGAGAGGTTAAACCGGCCAAGTCAGGAGGGGGAAGAGGGTTAAACAGGCCAATCAGAGAGAGAGAGGGTTAAACCGGCCAATCAGAGGAAGAAGGTTAAACGGCCAATCAGAGGAGAGAGATTAAACCGGCCAATCAGAGGAGAGAGGGTTAAACCGGCCAATCAGAGAGAGAGAGGGTTAAACCGGCCAATCAGAGGGAGAGGGTTAACGGGCCCAATCAGAGAAAGGAGAGAAGGTTAAACCGGCCAATCAGAGAAAGGTTTAAACCGGCCAATCAGAGGAGAGAGGGTTAAACCGGCCAATCAGAGGAGAGAGGGTTAAACCGGCCAATCAGAGGAGAGAGGGTTAAACCGGCCAATCAGAGGAGAGAGGGTTAAACAGGCCAATCAGAGGGAGAGAGGGTTAAACCGGCCAATCAGAGGAGAGGGTTAAACCGGCCAATCAGAGAGAAAGAGGGTTAAACGGCCAATCAGAGGAGAGAGGGTTAAACCGGCCAATCAGAGGAGAGAGAGGTTAAACGGCCAAGTCAGAGAGAGAGAGGGTTAAACCGGCCAATCAGAGGAGAGAGGGTTAAACCGGCCAATCAGAGGGAGAGAGGGTTAAACCGGCCAATCAGAGGAGAGAGGAGGGTTAAACCGGCCAATCAAGAGGGGAGAGAGGGTTAAACCGGCCAATCAAGAGGAGAGAGGGTTTAAACCGGCCAATCAGAGGAGAGAGAGGGTTAAACGGCCAATCAGAGGAGAGAGGGTTAAACCGGCCAATCAGAGAGGAGAGAGGGTTAAACCGGCCAATCAGAGAGAGAAGAGAGTTAAACCAGCCAATCAGAGAGAGAGAGACAGGTTAGAAAAAAAATGGTTACCAGAAAAAGAAAGGGTCAAACCGGCCAATCAGAGGAGAGAGGGTTAAACCGGCCAATCAGAGAGAGAGGGTTAAACCGGCCAATCAGAGGAGAGAGAGGTTAAACCGGCCAATCAGAGGAGAGAGGGTTAAACCGGCCAATCAGAGAGAGAGAGGGTTAAACCGGCCAATCAGAGGAGAGAGAGGTTAAACCGGCCAATCAGAGAGAGAGAGGGTTAAACCGGCCAATCAGAGGAGAGAGAGGTTAAACCGGCCAATCAGAGAAGAGAGGTTAAACCAGCCAATCAGAGAAAGGACAGAGGGGTTAAACCCAATCAGAGTGAGGACAGAGGAGAAACATTGGAGGACAGAGAAGGTTTACCGATGGTGGAGGCCTCACTCTCGTGTTCAGAGCCTAGTCAGGCGTCGCTGGAACTGACCGAGGCCCGTCTTCGTCCTGGAACAGAGTTAAATACCGACATCTCAGAGAAATAAACGTTAAAGTAATTCATCAATTAATTCAGTTTTTAATCCAACAGCTGTTGTGGAAGACAATATTAAACATTTAACCAGGATTTACATGTTGGCAACATTTCAGCTTTTTCAGCTTTTGATTCATCATCACATTCATGTTCCTCTTGGTTCCATCGGAGTGTGTATCGTATAAATGTCGTACCTTTTGCAGTTGGAGACAGGGGAGCAGGAGTTCCTGCAGGAGCTGATGGATGGCTCCGGCTCCGTCTTCAGCAGCGTCAGGTAATAGTCCGTTCCCAGGTGAGTCCTCAGAAACAGGGAGGAGCCCACGCAGCACAGCTTCCCGTGAGACATGATGGCAATGCGGTCTCAAGAATGTCCGCCTCGTCCATGTGGTGAGTGGACAGGATGATGGTGCGACCTGCAAGCGCCACAAACACAAATCTCACAGGTGTCCCAGCAGCGAGACCCCACCGCAGTGTGAGGTTTGTCCCACCTGTCCTGTACTTCAGCAGCAGGTCCCAGATCCCCGTCAGCGTAAGGGTCCACTCCGGCTGTGGGTTCGTCTAAAATCACCGCCTTGGACCCTCCGACGAAAGCCAGGGCCACGGAGAGTTTGCGCTACATACCCCGGAGAGGCGCTGGTGCGGGACCAGCGTTTGTGAGGTAACCCAATTTCCCGCAGGATCTGCTCCATCTCAGACCGGACCTGGGCCTCGGGCAGACCTTTGAGCCAATCAAAGGAGAGAATGTTAAACCGGACAATCAGAGGAGAAAGGGATAAACCGGCCAATCAGAGGTGAGAGAGGGTTAAACCGGCCAATAAGAGGAGAGAGGGTTGAACCGGCCAATCAGAGGAGAGAGGGTTAAACCGGCCAATAAGAGGAGAGAGGGTTAAACTGCCCAATCAGAGGAAAGACAAGGATTAAACCGGCCAATAAGAAGAGAGAGAGGTTCAGACCGGCAAATCAGAGGAGAGAGGGTTAAACCGGCCAATCAGAGAAGAGAGGTGTTAAACCGGCCAATCAGAGAGAAAGGGGTTAAACGGCCAATCAGAGGAGATGTTAAACCGGCCAATCAGAGGAGAGGGTTAAACCGGCCAATCAGAGGAGGAGAGGTTAAGACGACCCAATCAGGAGAGAGGGTTAAACCGGCCAATCAGAGAGGAGAGAGGTTAAACCGGCCAATCAGAGGAGAGGGTTAAACCGGCCAATCAGAGGAGAAGGTTAAACCGGCCAATCAGAGAGAGAGAGGGTTAAACCGGCCAATCAGAGGAGAGAGGTTAAACCGGCCAATCAGAGAGAGAAGAGGGTTAAACCGGCCAATCAGAGGAGAGAGAATCAGGGAGGGGGTTAAACCGGCCAATCAGAGGAGAGAGGAGTTAAACCGGCCAATCAGAGGAGAGAGGGGTTAAACCGGCAAATCAGAGAGAGGAGAGGTTAAACCAGCCAATCAGAGAAGAGAGAGGGTTAAACCGGCCAATCAGAGGAGAGAGAGTTAAACCGGCCAATCAGATGAGAGAGAGGGTTAAACCGCCCAATCAGAGGAGAGAGGGGTTAAACTGCCCAATCAGAGGAGAGAGGGTTAAACCCGCCAATCAGAGGAGAGAGGGTTAAACCGGCCAATCAGAGGAGAGAGGGTTAAACTGGCCAATCAGAGGAGAGAGAGTTAAACCGGCCAATCAGAGAGTAGAGGGTTAAACCGGCCAATCAGAGGAGAGAGAGGGTTAAACCGGCCAATCAGAGGAGAGAGGGTTAAACCAGCCAAACAGAGTAAGGACAGAGGAGAAACATTGAGGACAGAGAAGGTTTACCGATGGTGGAGGCCTCACTCCCCGGGGTTTGGGGGCTTTTTGGGGGGGGGGGGGAACGGGGGGCGCCCTTTTTGCCGGGGAGGAGTTAAATACCGAAATCTCAGAGAAATAAACGTTAAAGTAATTCATCAATTAATTCAGTTTTTAATCCAACAGCTGTTGTGGAAGACAATATTAAACATTTAACCAGGATTTACATGTTGGCAACATTTCCAGCTTTTTTTCAGCTTTTGATTCATCATCACATTCATGTTCCTCTTGGTTCCATCGGAGTGTGTATCGTATAAATGTCGTACCTTTTGCAGTTGGAGACAGGGGAGCAGGAGTTCCTGCAGGAGCTGATGGATGGCTCCGGCTCCGTCTTCAGCAGCGTCAGGTAATAGTCCGTTCCCAGGTGAGTCCTCAGAAACAGGGAGGAGCCCACGCAGCACAGCTTCCCGTGAGACATGATGGCAATGCGGTCTCAAGAATGTCCGCCTCGTCCATGTGGTGAGTGGACAGGATGATGGTGCGACCTGCAAACGCCACAAACACAAATCTCACAGGTGTCCCAGCAGCGAGACCCCACCGCAGTGTGAGGTTTGTCCCACCTGTCCTGTACTTCAGCAGCAGGTCCCAGATCCCCGTCAGCGTAAGGGTCCACTCCGGCTGTGGGTTCGTCTAAAATCACCACCTTGGACCCTCCGGCGAAAGCCAGGGCCACGGAGAGTTTGCGCTACATACCCCGGAGAAAGAGCTGGTGCGGGACCAGCGTTTGTGAGGTAACCAATTTCCCGCAGGATCTGCTCCATCTCAGAACGGACCTGGGCCTCGGGCAGACCTTTGAGCCAATCAAAGGAGAGAATGTTAAACCGGACAATCAGAGGAGAAAGGGATAAACCGGCCAATCAGAGGTGAGAGGTTAAACCGGCCAATAAGAGGAGAAGGTTGAACCGGCCAATCAGAGGAAAGAGAGGGTTAAACCGGCCAATAAGAGGAGAGAGGGTTAAACTGCCCAATCAGAGGAAAGACAAGGATTAAACCGGCCAATAAGGGGAGAGAGGGTTGAACCGCAAATCAGAGGAAGAGAGAGGTTAAACCGGCCAATCAGAGGAAGAGAGGTGTTAAACCGGCCAATCAGAGGAGAGAGGGGGTTAAACCGGCCAATCAGAGGAAAGGGTTAAACCGGCCAATCAGAGAGAGAGGGTTTTAAACCGGCCAATCAGAGGAGAGAGGTTAAACCGGCCAATCAGAGGAGAGAGGGTTAAACCGGCCAATCAGAGGAAGGGTTAAACCGGCCAATCAGAGGAGAGAGGGTTAAACCGGCCAATCAGAGAGAGAGAGGGTTAAACCGGCCAATCAGAGGAGAGAGGGTTAAACCGGCCAATCAGAGGAGAGAGGGTTAAACCGGCCAATCAGAGGAGAGAGGGTTAAACCGGCCAATCAGAGGAGAGAGGGTTAAACCGGCCAATCAGAGGAGAAGGGTTAAACCGGCCAATCAGAGGAGAGAGGGTTAAACCGGCCAATCAGAGGAGAAGAGAGGTTAAACCGGCCAATCAGAGGAGGGGAGAGTTAGGAACGGCGGCCAATCAGGAGAGAGGTTAAACCGGCCAATCAGAGGAGAGAGGCCAAGTCAGTTAAACGGAGTTATACGCCAATCAGAGGAGAGAGGGTTAAACGGCCAATCAGAGGAGAGAGGGTTAAACAGGCCAATCAGAGAGGGTTAAACGGCCAATCAGAGGAGAAGAGGGTTAAACCGGCCAATCAGAGAGAGAGAGGGTTAAACCGGCCAATCAGAGAGAAGGTTAAACGGCCAATCAGAGGAGAGAGAGGGTTAAACCGGCCAATCAGAGAGGAGAAGGTTAAACCGGCCAATCAGAGGAGAGAGGTTAAACCGGCCAATTAGAGGAGAGAGGGTTAAACCGACCAATCAGAGGAGAGAGAGGGTTGAACCAGCCAATCATAGGAGAGAGGACTAAACCGGCCAATCAGAGGAGAGATGGTTAAACCGGCCAATCAGAGGAGAGAGGGTTAAACCGACCAATCAAGAGAGGAGGTTAAACCGGCCAATCAGAGGAGAGGTTAAACCGGCCAATCAGAGGAAGAGAGGTTAAACCGGCCAATCAGAGAGAGAGGGGTTAAACAGGCCAATCAGAGGAGAGGGTTAAACCGGCCAATCAGAGGAGAGAGAGGTTAAACGGCCAATCAGAGGAGAAAGGGTTAAACCGGCCAATCAGAGGAGAGAGGGTTAAACGGCCAATCAGAGGAGAGAGGGGTTAAACCGGCCAATCAGAGAGAGAGGAGTTAAACAGGCCAATCAGAGGAGAGGTTAAACCGGCCAATCAGAGGAGAGAGGGGTTAAACCGGCCAATCAGAGAAGAGAGGTTTAAACCGGCCAATCAGAGGAGAGAGGAGTTAAACCGGCCAATCAGAGGAAGAGGGTTAAACCGGCCAATCAGAGAGAGGTTAAACCGGCCAATCAGAGGAGAGAGTAGGCCAATCAGGAGAGAGTTAAACCGGCCAATCAGAGAGAGAGAGGTTAAACGGCCAATCAAAGGAGATTAAAAAACAATCAGAGGAGGTTAAACCGACCAATCAGAGGAGAGAGAGGAGTTAACCGGCCAATCAGAGGAGAGAGGGTTAAACCGGCCAATCAGAGGAGTGAGAGGGTTAAACCGGCCAATCAGAGGAGAGAGGGTTAAACCGGCCAATCAGAGAAGAGAGGGTTAAACCAGCCAAACAGAGTAAGGACAGAGGAGAAAAGCATTGAGGACAGAGAGAGGTTTACCGATGGTGGAGGACTCACTCTCGTGTTCAGAGCCTAGTCAGGCGTCGCTGGAACTGACCAAGGCCCGTCTTCGTCCTGGAACAGAGTTAAATACCGACATCTCAGAGAAATAAACTTTAAAGTAATTCATCAATTAATTCAGTTTTTAATCCAACAGCTGTTGTGGAAGACAATATTAAACATTTAACCAGGATTTACATGTTGGCAACATTTCCAGCTTTTTTTCAGCTTTTGATTCATCATCACATTCATGTTCCTCTTGGTTCCATCGGAGTGTGTATCGTATAAATGTCGTACCTTTTGCAGTTGGAGACAGGGGAGCAGGAGTTCCTGCAGGAGCTGATGGATGGCTCGGCTCCGTCTTCAGCAGCGTCAGGTAATAGTCCGTTCCCAGGTGAGTCCTCAGAAACAGGGAGGAGCCCACGCAGCACAGCTTCCCGTGAGACATGATGGCAATGCGGTCTCAAAGAATGTCCGCCTCGTCCATGTGGTGAGTGGACAGGATGATGGTGCGACCTGCAAACGCCACAAACACAAATCTCACAGGTGTCCCAGCAGCGAGACCCCCACCGCAGTGTGAGGTTTGTCCCACCTGTCCTGTACTTCAGCAGCAGGTCCCAGATCCCCGTCGGCGTAAGGGTCCACTCCGGCTGTGGGTTCGTCTAAAATCACCACCTTGGACCCTCCGGCGAAAGCCAGGGCCACGGAGAGTTTGCGCTACATACCCAGGAGAAGCGCTGGTGCGGACCAGCGTTGTGAGGTAACAATTTCCCGCAGGATCTGCTCCATCTCAGAACGGACCTGGGCCTCGGACAGACCTTTGAGCCAATCAAAGGAGAGAATGTTAAACCGGACAATGTTAACATTTGACGGCCAATCAGAGGAGGGGGTTAAACGGCCAATCGCCCAATCAGAGGAAGAGTTAAACCGCCAATAAAATTACGGCCAATCAGAGGAAAGAGGGTTAAACAGGCCAATCAGAGGAAGAGAGGGGTTTAACACGGCCAATCAGAGGAGAGAGAAGGGTTAAACCGGCCAATCAGAGGGAGAGAGGTTAAACCGGCCAATCAGAGAGAGAGACAAAGGGGTTAAACGAGCCAATCAGAGGAGAGAGGGTTAAACCGGCCAATCAGAGGAGAGAGGTTAAACCAGCCAATCAGAGGAGAGAGAGTTAAACCGGCCAATCAGAGAGAGAGAGGGTTAAACCGGCCAATCAGAGAGAGAGAGGGGTTAAACGGCCAATCAGAGAGAGGTTAAACCGGCCAATCAGAGGAGAGAGGGTTAAACCGGCCAATCAGAGGAGAGAGGGTTAAACCGGCCAATCAGAGAGAAGGGTTAAACAGGCCAATCAGAGGAGAGAGAGGGTTAAACCGGCCAATCAGAAAGAGAGGGGTTAAACGGCCAATCAGAGGAGAGAGGGTTAAACCGGCCAATCAGAGGAGAAACCGAATCAGAGGAGAGAGAGGGTTAAACCGGCCAATCAGAGGAAAGAGGGTTAAACCGGCCAATCAGAGGAGAGAGGGTTAAACAGCCAATCAGAGGAGAGAGAGGTTAAACCGGCCAATCAGAGGGGGGGGGGAGAGAGAGGGTTAAACAGGCCAATCAGAGGGGAGAGAGGGGTTAAACCGGCCAATCAGAGGAGAGAGAGGGGTTAAACCGGCCAATCAGAGGAGAGAGGGGTTAAACCAGCCAATCAGAGGAGAGAGGGTTAAACCGGCCAATCAGAGGAGAGAGGTTAAACGGCGGCCAATCAGAGGGAAGAGGGTTAAACCAGCCAATCAGAGAAGAGAGGGTTAAACCGGCCAATCAGAGGAGAAGAGGTTAAACCGGCCAATCAGAGGAGAGAGGGTTAAACCGGCCAATCAGAGGAGAGAGGTTAAACTGGCCAATCAGAGGAGAGAGGGTTAAACCAGCCAATCAGAGGAGAGAGAGGGGTTAAACCGGCCAATCAGAGGAGAGAGAGGGGGTTAAACCGGCCAATCAGAGGAGAGAGAGTTAAACCGGCCAATCAGAGAGGGTAGAGGGGTTAAACCGGCCAATCAGAGGAGAGAGAGGGTTAAACCGGCCAATCAGAGAAGAGAGGGGTTAAACCAGCCAAACAGAGTAAGGACAGAGTGAGGCCAGAGGGAGAAGCATTGAGGACAGAGAAGGTTTACCGATGGTGGAGGCCTCACTCTCGTGTTCAGAGCCTAGTCCGGCGTCGCTGGAACTGACCGAGGCCCCGTCTTCGTCCTGGAACAGAGTTAAATACCGACATCTCAGAGAAATAAACTTTAAAGTAATTCATCAATTAATTCAGTTTTTAATCCAACAGCTGTTGTGGAAGACAATATTAAACATTTAACCAGGATTTACATGTTAGCAACATTTCCAGCTTTTTTCAGCTTTTGATTCATCATCACATTCATGTTCCTCTTGGTTCCATGGATTTTATATATTATATTTTTTTTCTTTTTACAGTTGGAAGGGGGGCAGGAGTTCCTGCAGGAGCTGATGGATGGCTCCGGCTCCGTCTTCAGCAGCGTCAGGTAATAGTCCGTTCCCAGGTGAGTCCTCAGAAACAGGGAGGAGCCCACGCAGAACAGCTTCCGTGAGACATGATGGCAATGCGGTCTCCAAGAATGTCCGCCTCGTCCATGTGGTGAGTGGACAGGATGATGGTGCGACCTGCAAGCGCCACAAACACAAATCTCACAGGTGTCCCAGGCGAGACCCCACCGCAGTGTGAGGTTTGTCCCACCTGTCCTGTACTTCAGCAGGAGGTCCCAGATCCCCCGTCGAGCGTAAGGGTCCACTCCGGCCGTGGGTTCGTCTAAAGTCACCACCTTGGACCCTCCGACGAAAGCCAGGGCCACGGAGAGTTTGCGCTACATACCCCCGGAGACGCTGGTGCGGGACAAGCGTTTGTGAGGTAACCCAATGTCCCGTAGGATCTGCTCCATCTCAGACCGGACCTGGGCCTCGGACAGACCTTTGAGCCAATCAAAGGATGTTAAACTGACAATCAGAGGAGAAGAGGGATAAACTGACAAAACAGAGGAGAGGAGAGTTAAACCCGCCAATCAGAGGAGAGAAGGTTGAACCGGCCAATCAGAGAGGAAGAGGGGTTAAACAGGCCAATCAGAGGAGAGAGAGGTTAAACTGCCCAATCAGAGGAAGGAAAGGTTAAACCGGCCAATAAGAGGAGAGAGGGGTTAAAACAGCCAATCAGAGGAGAGAGGGTTAAACAGAAAGACCAGGAGAAGAGAGAGGTGTTAAACCGGCCAATAAAGAGGTTAAACAGCAATCAGAGGAGAGGGTTAAACCAGCAAATCAGAGGAGAAGGGTTAAACCGGCCAATCAGAGAAGAGAGAGTTAAACCAATCAGACCAAGTCAGAGAAGAGAGGGGTTAAACCGGCCAATCAGAGGAGAGAGAGGGTTAAACCGGCCAATCAGAGGAGAGAGGGTTAAACTGCCAATCAGAGGAAGAGAGGGTTAAACAGCCAATCAGAGAGGGTTAAACCGGCCAATCAGAGGAGAGAGGGGTTAAACCGGCCAATCAGAGGAGAGAGAGGGGTTAAACCGGCCAATCAGAGGGGGGGAGGGGTTAAACCCCGCCAATCAGAGGAGAGAGAGGTTAAACGGCCAATCAGAGGAGAGGGTTAAACCTGCCAATCAGAGGAGAGAGGGTTAAACCGGCCAATCAGAGGAAAGAGGACCAATCAGAGAGAGAGGTTAAACCGGCCAATCAGAGGAGAGGTTAAACGGCCAATCAGAGGAGAGGGGTTAAACTGGCCAATCAGAGGAGAGAGGTTAAACGGGCCATAAAAAAAAAGGAAAAAAAAAGAGGTTAAAGCCGGCCAATCAGAGGAGAGGGGTTAAATGGCCAATCAGAGGAGAGAGGTTAAACCGGCCAATCAGAGAAGAGAGGGTTAAACCGGCCAATCAGAGGAGAGATAGGATTAAACCGGCCAATCAGAGGAGAGAGGGGTTAAACGGCCAATCAGAGGAGAGAGGGTTAAACCGGCCAATCAGAGAAGAGAGAGTGTTAAACCGGCCAATCAGAGAGAGAGAGGTTAAACCGGCCAATCAGAGGGGAGAGGGGTTAACTGGCCAATCAGAGAAGAGAAGACCGGCCAAGGGAGGGGTTAAACCGGCCAATCAGAGGAGAGGAGGCTAAAATCGCAATCAGAGGAGAGAGAGGGTTAAACTGCCAATCAGAGGAGAGAGGGGTTAAACGGCCAATCAGAGGAGAGAGAGGGTAAACCGGCCAATCAGAGGAGAGAAGGGTTAAACCAGCCAATCAGAGGAAAGAAGGTTAAACCGGCCAATCAGAGGAGAGAGAGGTTAAACCGGCCAATCAGAGGAGAGAGAGGGTTAAACCGGCCAATCAGAGGAGAGAGGGTTAAACCGGCCAATCAGAGGAGAGAGGGTTAAACTGGCCAATCAGAGAAGAGAGAGGGTTAAACCGGCCAATCAGAGGAGAGAGGTTAAACCGGCCAATCAGAGGAGAGAGTTAAACCGGCCAATCAGAGGAGAGAGAGTTAAACCGGCCAATCAGAGAGAGAGGGGTTAAACAGGCCAATCAGAGGAGAGAGAGAGGGTTAAACCGGCCAATCAGAGAGAGAGAGAGGGTTAAACCGGCCAATCAGAGGAGAGAGAGGTTAAACCGGCCAATCAGAGAAGAGAGGTTAAACTGCCCATCAAGAAGGAGAGGGGTTAACCAGCCAATCAGAGGAGAGAGAGGGGTTAAACGGCCAATCAGAGAAGAGAGGTAAGGCCAATCAGAAGAGAGAGTTAAACCGGCCAATCAGAGGAAGGCCAAAGGTCAGAGAGGGCAGAGAGGAGACAGGGTTAAACCAATGAAGGGCAGAGGAGAAACATTGAGGACAGAGAAGGTTTACCGATGGTGGAGGCCTCACTCTTGTGTTGAGAGCCTAGTCCGTGTCGCTGGAACTGACCGAGGCCCGTCCGTCCTGGAACAGAGTTAAATACCGACATCTCAGAGAAATAAACTTTAAAGTAATTTATGAATTAATTCAGTTTTAAATCCAACAGCTGTTGTGGTGGAAGACAATGTTAACATTTAGGATTTACATTTTGGCAACATTTCCAGCTTTTTTAGCTTTTGATTCATCATCACATTTATGTTCCTCTTGGTTCCATCGGAGTGTGTATGCCTAAATATCGTACCTTTTTGCAGTTGGAGACGGGGAACGAGTTCCTGCAGGAGCTGATGGAGGCTCGGCTGCCAGGCGTCAGGTATAGCCGTAGGTGAGTCCTAGAAACAAGGGCCGCGGCACCTTCCGTGAGAAGATGGAGCGCAACCCCCTCTCGTCAGTGTGAGAGTAGTTTGTCACCTGTCCTGTACTTCAGCAGCAGGTCCAAGATCCCCGTGCGTAAGGGTCCACTCCGGCTGTGGGTTGCTCTAAAATCACCACCTTGGACCCTCCGAGGGGAAGCCAGGGCCACGGAGAGTTTTGCGCCACATCCCGGGGAGAGGCCGGTGCGGGAATCAGCGTTTGAGAGGAACCCAATGTCCCGCAGGATCTGCTCCATCTCAGACTGGACCTGGGCCTCGGACAGACCTTTGAGAATCGAGGGAGAGGTTAAACAGGAGCCAATCAGAGGAGAGAGAGGGATAAAACCGCCAATCAGAAGGGGAAAAAGTTAACCCGGCCAATCAGAGAAGAGAGGTTAAACCGGCCAATCAGAGGAGAGAGGGTTGGAACTGCCAATCAGAGGAAAGAGGCTCCTCTTAATCCCCAATCAGAGGAGGGAGGGTTAAATTGGCCAATCAGAGAAGAGAGGGTTAAACTGGCCAATCAGAGGAGAGAGGGTTAAACCGGCCAATCAGAGGAAGAAGAAAGTTAAACCGGCCAATCAGAGGAAAGACAGGGATTAAACCGGCCAATCAGAGGAGAGAGGGTCTAAACGGCAATCAGAGGAGAGAGGGGTTAAACCGGCCAATCAGAGGAGAGAGAGGGTTAAACCGGCCAATCAGAGGAGGAAGGGTTAAACCGGCCAATCAGAGGGAGAGAGGGTTAAACCGGCCAATCAGAGGAGAGAGGTTAAGGCCAATGGAGAGGAGGGGTTAAACCAGCCAATCAGAGGAGAGAGAGAAGGTTAAACCGGCCAATCAGAGAGAGAGAGGAGGGTTAAACTGCAAAGAAGAGGACCGGCCAATCAGAGGAAGAGAAGGGTTAAACTCTAATCAGAGGAGAGGAGTTGAGACCAAATCAGAAAGAGAGAGGGTTAAACCCAATCAGGAGAGGGGTTAAACGGCCAATCAGAGGAGAGAGAGGTTAAACGGCCAATCAGAGGAGGGGTTAAACCGGCCAATCAGGAGAGAGGGTTAAAAGCCAATGTCAGAGGAGAGAGAGGGGTAAAAAAGAGGTTAAACCGGCCAATCAGAGAGAGGGGATAAACTGGCCAATCAGAGGAGAGAGTTAGCTTAAAGGCCAATCAGAGCTGAGGGTTAAACGGCCAATCAGAGGAGAGAGGGGTTAAACCTGGCCAATCAGAGAAAAGAGGGTTAAACCAGCCAATCAGAGTAGAAAAGGGGCACAGACTGAGGACAGAGGGAAACATTGAGGACAGAAGGTTTACCGATGGTGGAGGCCTCACTCTAGTGTTCAGAGCCTAGTCCGGCGTCAGATCGACTGACAGAGGCCCCGTCTTCGTCCTGGAACAGAGTTAAATACAGAAATCCATCTCAGAGAAATAAACCTTAAAGTAATTCATGGATTAATTCAGTTTTTAATCCCTTAGCTGTTGTGGAAGACAATATTAAACATTTAACCAGGATTTACATGTTGGCAACATTTCCAGCTTTTTTTTCAGCTTTTTGATTCATCATCACATTCATGTTCCTCTTGGTTCCATCAGGAGTGTGTATCGTCTAAATGTCCTACCTTTTTGCAGTTGGAGACGAGGGAGCAGGAGTTCCTGCAGGAGCTGATGGATGGCTCCGGCTCCGTCTTCCTAGCAGCGTCAGGTAATAGCCGTTCCAAAGGTGAGTCCTCCAGAAACAGGGAGGAGCCCAGGAAGCAGCAGCTTCCCGTGAACAGGATGGCAATGCTTGTCTCGAAGAATGTCCGCCTCGTCCATGTGGTGAGGTGGACCTGGATGAGGTGAGACCTGCGGACGCCACCCACAGCTTACAAGTCTCACAGGTGTCCCAGCAGCGAGGGCCCCACCGCAGTGTGAGGTTTGTCCCACCTGTCCTGTACTTCAGCAGCAGGTCCCAGATCCCCCGTCGAGCGTTTGGGTCCACTCCGGCTGTGGGTTCGTCTAAAATCACCACCTTGGACCCTCCGACGAAAGCAAGGGCCACGGAGAGTTTGCGCTACATACCCGGAGAGAGCTCTGGTGCGGGGCCAGCGTTAGTGGTAACCCAATTTCCCGCAGGATCTGCTCCATCTCAGACCGGACCTGGGCCTCGGACAGACCTTTGAGCCAATCAAAGGAGAGAATGTTAAACCGGACAATCAGAGGGGAGAGGGATAAACCGCCATTCAGAGGAGTGAGGGTTAAACCGGCCATTAAGAGGAGAGAAGGTTGAACCGGCCAATCAGAGGAAAGAGAGGGGTTAAACCGGCCAATCAGAGGAGAGAGGGTTAAACCGGCCAATCAGAGGAAGACAAGGATAAACCGGCCAATAAGAAGAGAGAGAGGGGTTCAAACGGCAAATCAGAGGAGAGAGGGTTAAACCGCCAATCAGAGAAGAGAGAGGTGTTAAACCGGCCAATAAGAGGAGAGAGAGGGGTTAAACCGGCCAATCAGAGGAGAAAGGGTTAAACCGGCCAATCAGAGAAGAGAGGGTTAAACCCAATCAGAAGAGAGAGAGGGTTAAACTGGCCAATCAGAGGAAAGAGAGGTTAAACCGGCCAATCCAAGGAGAAAGAGGGTTAAACCGGCCAATCAGAGGAGAGAGGGTTAAAACAGCCAATCAGAGAAGAGAGGGTTAAACCGGCCAATCAGAGAAGAGAGGAGTTAAACCGGCCAATCAGAAGAGAGAGGGTTGAACCGCCAATCAGAGGAGAGAGAGGGAAGGAGAAAGAGGGTTAAACCGGCAAATCAGAGGAGAGAGGGGTTAAACCGCCAATCAGAGGAGAGAGAGGGTTAAACCGCGCCAATCAGAGGAGAGAGGGGTAAAAGGGCCAATCAGAGGAGAGAAAGGGGTTAAACTGGCCAATCAGAGGAGAGAGAGGGTTAAACCGGCCAATCAAAAGGAGAGAAGAAAAGAGGGTTAAACCGGCCAATCAGAGGAGAGAGGGGCCAAATTAAACGGCCAATCAGAGGAGAGAGGGGTTAAACCGGCCAATCAGAGGAGAGAGGGTTAAATCGCCAATCAGAGGAGAGAGAGGGTTAAACCGCCAATCAGAGGAGAGAGAGAGGGTTAAACCGGCCAATAGAGGAGAGAGTACCGGCCAAAGAGAGGGTTAAACCGCCAATCAGAGGGGAGAGAGGGTTAAACCGCCAATCAGGAGAAGAGAGGGGTTAAACCGCCAATCAGAGGAGAGAGGGGTTAAACCGGCCAATCAGAGGGGAGAGGGGTTAAACGGCCAATCAGAGGAGAGAGGGTTAAACTGGCCAATCAGAGGAGAGAGAGGGTTAAACCGCCAATCAGAAGAGAGAGAGAGAGGGGTTAAACCGGCCAATCAGAGGAGAGAGAGGGTTAAACCGGCCAATCAGAGGAGAGAGGGGGTTAAACCGGCCAATCAGAGGGAGAGAGGGTTAAACCGGCCAATCAGAGGAGAGAGAGGGTTAAACCGCCAATCAGAGGAGAAGGGTTAAACCGCCAATCAGAGGAGAGAGAGGGTTAAACCGGCCAATCAGAGGAGAGAGGTTAAACCGGCCAATCAGAGGAGAGAGGGTTAAACCGGCCAATCAGAGGAGAGAGGGTTAAACGGCCAATCAGAGGAGAGAGAGGGGTTAAACCGGCCAATCAGAGAGAGAGGGTTAAACCGGCCAATCAGAGACGAGAGGGGTTAAACTGCCAATCAGAGGAGAGAGAGGGAACGAGGGGTTAAACGGTCCAATCAGAGAAGAGAGGGGTTAAACCAGCCAAACAGAGTAAGGACAGAGGGCACAGAGTGAGGACAGAGGAGAAACATTGAGGACAGAGAAGGTTTACCGATGGTGGAGGCCTCACTCTGTGTTCAGAGCCTAGTCCGGCGCCGCTGGAACTGACCGAGGCCCCGTCTTCGTCCTGGAACAGAGTTAAATACCGACATCTCAGAGAAATAAACTTTAAAGTAATTCATGAATTAATTCAGTTTTTAATCCAACAGCTGTTGTTGAAGGAAGACAAATTTAACCAGGATTTACATGTTGGCAACATTTCCAGCTTTTTTTCAGCTTTTTGATTCATCATCACATTCATGTTCCTCTTGGTTCCATCGGAGTGTGTATCGTATAAATATCGTACCTTTTGCAGTTGGAGACGGTGAACGAGGAGTTCTGCAGGAGCTGATGTTTGACTCCGGCTCCTTCCAGGGGGGGGGGAAATGCCCCCCCCCGGCCCCCCCCCCGGAGGGGGGGCCCCCCCCCCCCCCCCCCCACCGGGCCCCCCGGGGCCCAGTCCCCCCCGGCCCCCCCCCCCCCGCCGGGGGGGGGGGGGGGCGGGGGGGGGGGCCCCCCCCCAAACCCCACAAACACAAATCTCACACCAGCGCACCCCCACCTTAGTGTGAGGTTTGTTCCACCTGTCCTGTACTTCAGCAGCAGGTCCCAGATCCCCAGTCGAGCGTAAGGGTCCACTCCGGCTGTGGGTTCGTCTAAAATCACCACCTTGGACCCTCCGTCGGAAGCCAGGGCCACGGAGAGTTTGCGCTACATCCCCGGGAGAGAGCGCTGGTGCGGAACGAGCGGTGAGGTAACCCAATGTCCCGCAGGATCTGCTCCATCTCAGATTGGACCTGGGCCTCGGACAGACCTTTGAGACGAGGGAGAGGGTTAAACCGGTCAATCAGAGGAGAGAGAGGGGTTAAACCGGCCAATAAAAGAAGGGAAAAGGGTTAACCCGACCAATCAGAGGAGAGAGGGTTAAACCAGCCAATAACGGGAGAGAGGGTTGAACCGGCCAATCAGAGGAAAGAGGTTTAATCCGGCCAATCAGAGGAGGGAGGGTTAAACCGGCCAATCAGAGAAGAGAGGGTTAAACCGACCAATCAGAGAAGAGAGGGGTTAAACCGGCCAATCAAGGATAAAGAGAGGTTAAACCGGCCAATCAGAGGAAAGACAGGGATTAAACCGGCCAATCAGAGGAGAGAAGGGTTCAACGGCAAATCAGAGGAGAGAGGGTTAACCCGGCCAATCAGAGGAGAGAGAGGTTAAACCGGCCAATCAGAGGAGAGAGAGGGTTAAACCGGCCAATCAGAGGAGAGAGGGTTCAACCGGCCAATCAGAGGAGAGAGAGGGTTAAACCGGCCAATCAGAGAAAGAGAGGGGTTAAACCGGCCAATCAGAGGAGAGAAAGGGTTAAACCGGCCAATCAGAGGAGAGAGAGGTTAAACCTGCCAATCAGAGGGAAAGGGTTAAACCCGGCCAATCAGAAGAAGAGAGTGTTAAACCGGCCAATCAGAGGAGAGAGGGTTAAACCGGCCAATCAGAGAAGAGAGGGTTAAACCGACCAATCAGAGAAGAGAGGGTTACACCGACCAATCAGAGGAGAGAGGGTTAAACCGGCCAATCAGAGGAGAGAGAGGGGCTAAACCGGCCAATCAGAGAAGACAATCAGAGGAGAGAGAGTTAAACCGGCCAATCAGAGACTAGAGGGCTTAAACCGGCCAATCAGAGGAGAGAGAGGGGTTAAACCGGCCAATCAGAGAAGAGAGGGGTTAAACCAGCCAAACAGAGTAAGGACAGAGGGCACAGACTGAGGACAGAGGTGAAACATTGAGGACAGAGAAGGTTTACCGATGGTGGAGGCCTCACTTTCGTGTTCAGAGCCTAGTCCGGCGTCGCTGGAACTGACCGAGGCCCCGTCTTCGTCCTGGAACAGAGTTAAATACCGACATCTCAGAGAAATAAACGTTAAAGTAATTCATCAATTAATTCAGTTTTTAATCCAACAGCTGTTGTGGAAGACAATATTAAACATTTAACCAGGATTTACATGTTGGCAACATTTCCAGCTTTTTTTCAGCTTTTTGATTCATCATCACATTCATGTTCCTCTTGGTTCCATCGGAGTGTGTATCGTATAAATGTCGTACCTTTTTGCAGTTGGAGACGGGGGAGCAGGAGTTCCTGCAGGAGCTGATGGATGGCTCCGGCTCCGTCTTCAGCAGCGTCAGGTAATAGTCCGTTCCCAGGTGAGTCCTCAGAAACAGGGAGGAGCCCACGCAGCACAGCTTCCCGTGAGACATGATGGCAATGCGGTCTCCAAGAATGTCCGCCTCGTCCATGTGGTGAGTGGACAGGATGATGGTGCGACCTGCAAACGCCACAAACACAAATCTCACAGGTGTCCCAGCAGCGAGACCCCCACCGCAGTGTGAGGTTTGTCCCACCTGTCCTGTACTTCAGCAGCAAGTCCCAGATCCCCCGTCGAGCGTAAGGGTCCACTCCGGCTGTGGGTTCGTCTAAAATCACCACCTTGGACGCTCCGACGAAAGCCAGGGCCACGGAGAGTTTGCGCTACATACCCCCGGAGAGAGCGCTGGTGCGGGACAAGCGTTTGTGAGGTAACCCAATTTTCCGCAGGATCTGCTCCATCTCAGACCGGACCTGGGCCTCGGACAGACCTTTGAGCCAATCAAAGGAGAGAATGTTAAACCGGACAATCAGAGGAGAAAGGGATAAACCGGCCAATCAGAGGTGAGAGGGTTAAACCGGCCAATAAGAGGAGAGAAGGTTGAACCGGCCAATCAGAGGAAAGAGAGGGGTTAAACCGGCCAATAAGAGGAGAGAGGGTTAAACTGCCCAATCAGAGGAAAGACAAGGATAAAACCGGCCAATAAGAAGAGAGAGAGGGTTCAGACGGCAAATCAGAGGAGAGAGGGTTAAACCGGCCAACCAGAGAAGAGAGAGGTGTTAAACCGGCCAATAAAAGGAGAGAGAGGGTTAAACCGGCCAATCAGAGGGAGAGGGTTAAACCGCCAATCAGAGGAAAAGAGGGATAAACCGGCCAATCAGAAGAGAGAGAGGGGTTAAACCAGCCAATCAGAGGAGAGAGAGGGTTAAACCGGCCAATCAGAGAGGAGAGAGGGTTAAACCGGCCAATCAGAGAGAGAGAGGGTTAAACTGGCCAATCAGAGAAGAGAGGGTTAAACCGGCCAATCAGAGAAGAGAGGGGTTAAACCGGCCAATCAGAGAGAGAGAGGGTTAAACCGGCCAATCAGAGGAGAGAGAGGGGTTAAACCGGCCAATCAGAGGAGAGGGGTTAAACCGGCAATCAGAGGAGAGAGAGGGTTAAACCAGCCAATCAGAGAAGAGAGAGGGTTAAACGGCCAATCAGAGGGAAGAGAGGTTAAACGGCCAATCAGAGGAGAGAGGTTAAACCAGCCAATCAGAGGGGAAAGGGTTAAACCGGCCAATCAGAGAAGAGGGGTTAAACCGCCAATCAGAGGAGAGAGGGTTAAACCGGCCAATCAGAGAAGAGAAAGAGGTTAAACCGGCCAATCAGAGGAGAGAGAGGGGTTAAACCGGCCAATCAGAGAAGAGAGAGGTGTTAAACCGGCCAATAAGAGGAGAGAGAGGGGTTAAACCGGCCAATCAGAGGGGAAAGGGTTAACCCGGCCAATCAGAGAAGAGAGGGTTACACCGACCAATCAGAGGAGAGAGGGGTTAAACTGCCCAATCAGAGGGGAGAGGGTTAAACCGGCTAATCAGAGGAGAGAGAGGTTAAACCGGCCAATCAAAGGAGAGAGAGTTAAACCGGCCAATCAGAAGAGAGAGAGAGGGTTAAACCGGCCAATCAGAGGAGAGAGAGGGGTTAAACCGGCCAATCAGAGGAGAGAGGGTTAAACCGGCCAATCAGAGGAAAGAGGGTTAAACCGGCCAATCAGAGGAGAGAGGGTTAAACCGGCCAATCAGAGGAGAGAGGGGATAAACTGGCCAATCAGAGGAGAGAGAGTTAAACCGGCCAATCAGAGACTAGAGGGGTTAAACAGGCCAATCAGAGGAGAGAGGGTTAAACCGGCCAATCAGAGGAGAGAGAGGGGTTAAACCGGCCAATCAGAGGAGAGAGAGTTAAACCGGCCAATCAGAGACTAGAGGGGTTAAACCGGCCAATCAGAGGAGAGAGAGGAGTTAAACGGCCAATCAGAGAAGAGAGGGGTTAAACCAGCCAAACAGAGTAAGGACAGAGGGCACAGAGTGAGGACAGAGGAGAAACATTGAGGACAGAGAAGGTTTACCGATGGTGGAGGCCTCACTCTTGTGTTCAGAGCCTAGTCCGCGTCGCTGGAACTGACCGAGGCCCCGTCTTCGTCCTGGAACAGAGTTAAATACCGACATCTCAGAGAAATAAACTTTAAAGTAATTCATGAATTAATTCAGTTTTTAATCCAACAGTTGTTGTTGATGAAGACAATTTAACCAGGATTTACATTTTGGCTACATTTCCAGCTTTTTTCAGCTTTTTGATTCATCATCACATTCATGTTCCTCTTGGTTCCATCAGGTGTGTATCGTATAAATATCGTACCTTTTGCAGTTGGAGACGGTGAAGAGGAGTTCCTGCAGGAGCTGATGTTTGACTCCGGCTCCTTCTTCACCAGCGCAACCCCACCGCAGTGTGAGGTTTGTCCCACCTGTCCTGTACTTCAGCAGCAGGTCCCAGATCCCCGTCGAGCGTAAGGGTCCCTCCGGCCGTGGGTTCGTCTAAAATCACCACCTTGGACCCTCCGTCGGAAGCCAGGGCCACGGAGAGTTTGCGCTACATCCCCCCCGGAGAGCGCTGGTGCGGGAACAGCGTTTGTGAGGTAACCCAATGTCCAGCAGGATCTGCTCCATCTCAGATTGGACCTGGGCCTCGGACAGACCTTTGAGACGAGGGGAGGGTTAAACTGGTCAATCAGAGGAGAGAGAGGTTAAAACGGCCAAAAAGAAGGGAAAAGGGTTAACCCGACCAATCAGAGAAGAGAGGATTAAACCGGCCAATCAGAGAGAGAGAGGGTTAAACCGGCCAATCAGAGGAAAGAGGTTTAATCCGGCCAATCAGAGGAGAGGAGGGTTAAACCGGCCAATCAGAGAAGAGAGGTTAAACTGGTCAATCAGAGGAGAGAGGGTTAAACCGGCCAATCTAAGGAGAAAGAAGGTTAAATCGGCCAATCAGAGGAAAGACAGGGATTAAACCGGCCAATCAGAGGAGAGAAGGGTTCAGACGGAAAATCAGAGGAGAGAGGGTTAACCCGGCCAACCAGAGGAGAGAGAGGTGTTAAACCGGCCAATCAGAGGAGAGAGAGGGGTTAAACCGGCCAATCAGAGGGAAAAGGGTTAAACCGGCCAATCAGAGGAGAGAGGGGTTAAACCGGCCAATCAGAGGAGAGAGAGGGTTAAACCGGCCATTCAGAGGAGAGAGGTTAAACCGGCCAATCAGAGGAGAGAAAGGGGTTAAATCGGCCAATCAGAAGAGAAAGGGGTTAAACCTGCCAATCAGAGGGGAAAGGGTTAACCCGGCCAATCAGAAAAGAGAGTGTTAAACCGGCCAATCAGAGGAGAGAGGGTTAAACCGGCCAATCAGAGATGAGAGGGTTAAACCGACCAATCAGAGAAGAGAGGGGTTACACCAGCCAATCAGAGGAGAGAGGGTTAAACCGGCCAATCAGAGGAGAGAGAGGGGTTAAACCGCAAATCAGAGAAGAGAGGGGATAAACTGGCCAATCAGAGGAGAGAGAGTTAAACCGGCCAATCAGAGAAGAGAGGGTTAAACCGGCCAATCAGAGGAGAGAGGGCTTAAACCGGCCAATCAGAGGAGAGAGAGGGGTTAAACCAGCCAAACAGAGTAAGGACAGAGGGCACAGACTGAGGACAGAGGTGAAACATTGAGGACAGAGAAGGTTTACCGATGGTGGAGGCCTCACTTTCGTGTTCAGAGCCTAGTCCGGCGTCGCTGGAACTGACCGAGGCCCCGTCTTCGTCCTGGAACAGAGTTAAATACCGACATCTCAAAGAAATAAACCTTAAAGTAATTCATGAATTAATTCAGTTTTTAATCCAACAGCTGTTGTGGAAGACAATATTAAACATTTAACCAGGATTTACATGTTGGCAACATTTCCAGCTTTTTTTCAGCTTTTTGATTCATCATCACATTCATGTTCCTCTTGGTTCCATCGGAGTGTGTATCGTATAAATGTCGTACCTATTTTCAGTTGGAGACGGTGGAGCAGGAGTTCCTGCAGGAGCTGATGGATGGCTCCGGCTCCGTCTTCAGCAGCGTCAGGTAATAATCCGTTCCAAGGTGAGTCCTCAGAAACAGGGAGGAGCCCACGCAGCACAGCTTCCCGTGAGACATGATGGCAATGCGATCTCCAAGAATGTCCGCCTCGTCCATGTGGTGAGTGGACAGGATGATGGTGCGACCTGCGAACGCCACAAACACAAATCTCACAGGTGTCCCAGCAGCGAGACCCCCACCGCAGTGTGAGGTTTGTCCCACCTGTCCTGTACTTCAGCAGCAGGTCCCAGATCCCCTGTTGAGCGTAAGGGTCCACTCCGGCTGTGGGTTCGTCTAAAATCACCACCTTGGACCCTCCGACGAAAGCCAGGGCCACGGAGAGTTTGCGCTACATACCCCCGGAGAGAGCTCTGGTGCGGGACAAGCGTTTGTGAGGTAACCCAATTTCCTGCAGGATCTGCTCCATCTCAGACCGGACCTGGGCCTCGGACAGACCTTTGAGCCAATCAAAGGAGAGAATGTTAAACCGGACAATCAGAGGAGAAAGGGATAAACCGGCCAATCAGAGGTGAGAGGGTTAAACCGGCCAATAAGAGGAGAGAAGGTTGAACCGGCCAATCAGAGGAAAGAGAGGGGTTAAACCGGCCAATAAGAGGAGAGAGGGTTAAACTGCCCAATCAGAGGAAAGACAAGGATAAAACCGGCCAATAAGAAGAGAGAGAGGGGTTCAGACGGCAAATCAGAGGAGAGAGGGTTAAACCGGCCAATCAGAGGAGAGAGAGGGGTTAAACCGGCCAATCAGAGGAGAGAGAGGGGTTAAACCGGCCAATCAGAGGAGAGAGGGTTAAACTGCCCAATCAGAGGAAAGACAAGTAAAAACGCCAATAAGAAGAGAGAGGGGTTAAACGGCAAATCAGAGGAGAGAGGGTTAAACCGGCCAATCAGAGAAAGTTAAACCGGCCAATCAAGAGAGAGGGGTTAAACCGGCCAATCAGAGAAGAGAGGGTTAAACCGACCAATCAGAGAAGAGAGGGTTAAACCGGCCAATCAGAGGAGAGAGGGTTGAACCGGCCAATCAGAGGAGAGAGAGGGGTTAAAACCGGCAAATCAGAGGAGAGAGGGTTAAACCGGCAATAAGAGGAGAGAGAGGGTTAAACCAGCCAATCAGAGAAGAGAGGGTTAAACCGGCCAATCAGAGGAGAGAAAAGGTTAAATCGGCCAATCAGAGGAGAGAGAGGGTTAAACCAGCCAATCAGAAGGGAAAGGGTTAATCCGGCCAATCAGAAAAGAGAGGTTAAACCGGCCAATCAGAGGAGAGAGGGTTAAACGGCCAATCAGAGGAGAGAAAGAGGTTAAACGGCCAATCAGAGGAGAGAGAGGGGTTAAACCGGCCAATCAGAGAAGAGAGAGGTGTTAAACCGGCCAATAAGAGGAGAGAGAGGGTTTAAACCGGCCAATCAGAGGAGAAAGGGTTAACCGGCCAATCAGAGAAGAGAGGGTTAAACCGACCAATCAGAGGAGAGAGGGGTTAAATTGCCCAATCAGAGGAGAGAGGGTTTAAACCGGCCAATCAGAGGAGAGAGAGGTTAAACCGGCCAATCAAAGGAGAGAGAGTTAAACCGGCCAATCAGAAGAGAGAGAGAGGGGTTAAACAGGCCAATCAGAGGAGAGAGAGGGGTCAAACCGGCCAATCAGAGAAGAGAGGGTTGAACCGGCCAATCAGAGGAAAGAGGGTTAATCCGGCCAATCAGAGGAGGTAGGGGATAAACTGGCCAATCAGAGGAGAGAGGGTTAAACCGGCCAATCAGAGGAGAGAGAGGGGTTAAACCGGCCAATCAGAGGAGGTAGGGGATAAACTGGCCAATCAGAGGAGAGAGGGTTAAACCGGCCAATCAGAGGAGAGAGAGGGGTTAAACCGGCCAATCAGAGGAGAGAGAGTTAAACCGGCCAATCAGAGACTAGAGGGGTTAAACCGGCCAATCAGAGGAGAGAGAGGGGTTAAACGGTCCAATCAGAGAAGAGAGGGGTTAAACCAGCCAAACAGAGTAAGGACAGAGGGCACAGAGTGAGGACAGAGGAGAAACATTGAGGACAGAGAAGGTTTACCGATGGTGGAGGCCTCACTCTTGTGTTCAGAGCCTAGTCCGGCGTCGCTGGAACTGACCGAGGCCCCGTCTTCGTCCTGGAACAGAGTTAAATACCGACATCTCAGAGAAATAAACTTTAAAGTAATTCATGAATTAATTCAGTTTTTAATCCAACAGTTGTTGTTGTTGAAGACAATTTAACCAGGATTTACATTTTGGCTACATTTCCAGCTTTTTTTCAGCTTTTTGATTCATCATCACATTCATGTTCCTCTTGGTTCCATCGGAGTGTGTATCGTATAAATATCGTACCTTTTTGCAGTTGGAGACGGTGAACGAGGAGTTCCTGCAGGAGCTGATGTTTGACTCCGGCTCCTTCTTCACCAGCGCACCCCACCGCAGTGTGAGGTTTGTCCCACCTGTCCTGTACTTCAGCAGCAGGTCCCAGATCCCCCGTCGAGCGTAAGGGTCCACTCCGGCCGTGGGTTCGTCTAAAATCACCACCTTGGACCCTCCGTCGGAAGCCAGGGCCACGGAGAGTTTGCGCTACATCCCCCCCGGAGAGAGCGCTGGTGCGGGAACGAGCGTTTGTGAGGTAACCCAATGTCCCGCAGGATCTGCTCCATCTCAGATTGGACCTGGGCCTCGGACAGACCTTTGAGACGAGGGGGGAGGGTTAAACTGGTCAATCAGAGGAGAGAGAGGGGTTAAAACGGCCAAAAAGAAGGGAAAAGGGTTAACCCGACCAATCAGAGAAGAGAGGGTTAAACCGGCCAATCAGAGGAGAGAGGGTTGAACCGGCCAATCAGAGGAAAGAGGTTTAATCCGGCCAATCAGAGGAGGGAGGGTTAAACCGGCCAATCAGAGAAGAGAGGGTTAAACTGGTCAATCAGAGGAGAGAGGGTTAAACCGGCCAATCTAAGGATAAAGAAGGTTAAATCGGCCAATCAGAGGAAAGACAGGGATTAAACCGGCCAATCAGAGGAGAGAAGGGTTCAGACGGAAAATCAGAGGAGAGAGGGTTAACCCGGCCAATCAGAGGAGAGAGAGGTGTTAAACCGGCCAATCAGAGGAGAGAGAGGGGTTAAACCGGCCAATCAGAGGGAAAAGGGTTAAACCGGCCAATCAGAGGAGAGAGGGGTTCAACCGGCCAATCAGAGGAGAGAGAGGGGTTAAACCGGCCAATCAGAGAAGAGAGGGGTTAAACCGGCCAATCAGAGGAGAGAAAGGGGTTAAATCGGCCAATCAGTGGCGAGAAAGGGGTTAAACCTGCCAATCAGAGGGGAAAGGGTTAACCCGGCCAATCAGAAAAGAGAGTGTTAAACCGGCCAATCAGAGGAGAGAGGGTTAAACCGGCCAATCAGCGATGAGAGGGTTAAACCGACCAATCAGAGAAGAGAGGGGTTGCACCAGCCAATCAGAGGAGAGAGGGTTAAACCGGCCAATCAGAGGAGAGAGAGGGGTTAAACCGCAAATCAGAGAAGAGAGGGGATAAACTGGCCAATCAGAGGAGAGAGAGTTAAACCGGCCAATCAGAGACTCGAGGGCTTAAACCGGCCAATCAGAGGAGAGAGAGGGGTTAAACCGGCCAATCAGAGAAGAGAGGGGTTAAACCAGCCAAACAGAGTAAGGACAGAGGGCACAGACTGAGGACAGAGGTGAAACATTGAGGACAGAGAAGGTTTACCGATGGTGGAGGCCTCACTTTCGTGTTCAGAGCCTAGTCCGGCGTCGCTGGAACTGACCGAGGCCCCGTCTTCGTCCTGGAACAGAGTTAAATACCGACATCTCAAAGAAATAAACCTTAAAGTAATTCATGAATTAATTCAGTTTTTAATCCAACAGCTGTTGTGGAAGACAATATTAAACATTTAACCAGGATTTACATGTTGGCAACATTTCCAGCTTTTTTTCAGCTTTTTGATTCATCATCACATTCATGTTCCTCTTGGTTCCATCGGAGTGTGTATCGTATAAATGTCGTACCTATTTTCAGTTGGAGACGGTGGAGCAGGAGTTCCTGCAGGAGCTGATGGATGGCTCCGGCTCCGTCTTCAGCAGCGTCAGGTAATAATCCGTTCCAAGGTGAGTCCTCAGAAACAGGGAGGAGCCCACGCAGCACAGCTTCCCGTGAGACATGATGGCAATGCGATCTCCAAGAATGTCCGCCTCGTCCATGTGGTGAGTGGACAGGATGATGGTGCGACCTGCGAACGCCACAAACACAAATCTCACAGGTGTCCCAGCAGCGAGACCCCCACCGCAGTGTGAGGTTTGTCCCACCTGTCCTGTACTTCAGCAGCAGGTCCCAGATCCCCCGTTGAGCGTAAGGGTCCACTCTGGCTGTGGGTTCGTCTAAAATCACCACCGTGGACCCTCCGACGAAAGCCAGGGCCACGGAGAGTTTGCGCTACATACCCCTGGAGAGAGCTCTGGTGCGGGACAAGCGTTTGTGAGGTAACCCAATTTCCTGCAGGATCTGCTCCATGTCAGACCTGGGCCTCGGACAGACCTTTGAGCCAATCAAAGGAGAGAATGTTAAACCGGACAATCAGAGGGGAAAGGGATAAACCGGCCATTCAGAGGTGAGAGGGTTAAACCGGCCATTAAGAGGAGAGAAGGTTGAACCGGCCAATCAGAGGAAAGAGAGGGGTTAAACCGGCCAATAAGAGGAGAGAGGGTTAAACTGCCCAATCAGAGGAAAGACAAGGATAAAACCGGCCAATAAGAAGAGAGAGAGGGGTTCAGACGGCAAATCAGAGGAGAGAGGGTTAAACCGGCCACCCAGAGAAGAGAGAGGTGTTAAACCGGCCAATAAAAGGAGAGAGAGGGGTTAAACTGGCCAATAAGAGGAGAGAGGGTTAAACTGCCCAATCAGAGGAAAGACAAGTATAAAACCGGCCAATAAGAAGAGAGAGAGGGGTTCAGACGGCAAATCAGAGGAGAGAGGGTTAAACCGGCCAACCAGAGAAGAGAGAGGTGTTAAACCGGCCAATAAAAGGAGAGAGAGGGGTTAAACCGGCCAATCAGAGAAGAGAGGGTTAAACCGACCAATCAGAGAAGAGAGGGGTTAAACCGGCCATTCAGAGGAGAGAGGGTTGAACCGGACAATCAGAGGAGAGAGAGGGGTAAAACCGGCAAATCAGAGGAGAGAGGGGTTCAACCGGCAGATAAGAGGAGAGAGAGGGATCAAACCAAGCGGCTAGGACACTCCCTCATTAATAGTCCTCGCGTAAGGACGGCGCCATACAGCGATATACCTCCATCCACCAGAGGGCAGGCTCCAAAAGAAGAATTATATTATAAAATCCAATTGCAACTTTACAAGTGTAAAAAACCCTTTTACAGCCTGGTACAAAAGATGGTTCTGGTCTCTAGAGCTGAGTTCTTGTTACGTGACAACTCTGGGGGGAGTGAATTTTTTTTTAATTCTTTGGTTTGCCCTCAGTTTAACTTTAGGGTTATGCATAATTAAGGGAGTGGCTACTTTGATTGACAGGGTGTCATTTTGTGTGGGCCATGGCGGCCGCTAGCCTGTACGATGCTAACGCTAGCTGCTAGGTGTTAGCTGTGTCATTTTTTGCTCTTCAGAGAAGTTTTGCATAAAACTACTGAGTTATTTTTTGTAGTATTATGTGCCCTTCATTAACAGACCGTCCAAGAAGCTTGGCTCCAGTCTTTTTGGTGAGTAACATTCACATTGTATATTTGCTTAAGTCTTTATTAGCAATTTATTTTAGCAGATATGCTAACAGCCCTTAAGGCTATTCTCAGAGGTATCAAAGCAGTTAAAACCAGTCGCAAAATGAGATGGAAAAGTTCGATATATTTTGAATTTTAAGGAATATTTCTGTGTTTATTTTAGATTTGGGGAAGTGCAGTCTCATATAAAAAGATGTGGTGGCATTATTTTAATTGTTTATTAAGACATTAAAATGTGGTTATCATTTTCAGAAATGTAAGTAGTTAATGTAAAGCCAGAACATTACTGTGATTAGACTAGTTTTATAATATTGACTGGAATTATGCTCTTAAGACTATGTTTATTTGTTCTAAACATAATACACTATTTTGTGATTAGACAAAATTGAGGTTTATGATGCAGTACTGCAATGCTTTACTCCCTCATGCAGATTTAAATCTTATTGCTATTTTAAGGCAAAAAAAAAAGCTTACGTTTTATATTGCAATACAGTAATCCTATAATTTAAGAAAAGATTGATTTGAATCTATATTAATATTACATTCTTAAAATAAACCAATCAGTATAATTGGGGTCTTCGTTGAATTGTATTTCACTGACTTTGTGTATTGTTTCCTGAAGGAGGTGATCCAGACAAACCTGACCAGTGTGTGTTGAAGACCAGACTCCTGCCACTTCCACTTTCATCTTCTCTTTCATCAGACATTGTACACAACATAGAATAACAAGCATTTGTTTTTGTGTATTACAGAAATGCTATCCTAATGTACTATATATTACAATACATACTTTTTCACCTTACTTTCCACATGTGCTGTCACAGTTTGCAGTCAATTAAAAATGAACAATGCACAGCCTTATTTTTCATTTTATTGCACTTATTTTTCACATGACTTCCTAATTGTGGCCTGAGCAAAAAATTCTTCAGTTTATTTAGGGTTCTCATTTAAGATCATTTTAAAACACTCTCAGGCAGAAGTTAAAGACAGTAAAGTAAATTGTGTTAATAAATGTTATATACATCATAAAACATAAAGAATAACAGATTTAATTTGTTCACATTCTGGTTAATACTACCCTCAGCAGTTAATTAGTGGGAGTAAGTTTTTATCAAATCAGATTCATATGTTAAAGTATGTAGACCATGTCTAGTTTAAAAAGAGTGCAGAGCCATTATGAACAGTAAATATTAGTACTTAGTAAAACACAGATCCTGAGGCAAACATGATCTTTATTTTCAGGAAGCTTCAGGTGAAGCTGGTCCATGTTCTTCTTTGTCACAGGTTTGACACGGGTCTAATCTTCATGTAACTGTTCCACAGAGGTTCTTTCTCACAAGACACACACAGACACAGACAAAAACAAAAAACAGTATTTAATGTTTAGCCAATAAAACATGTAGAAATACAATGCTGTTTCTCCACAGTAAGAGATTATACGTGTGACTAAATACTTGTATGCTTCTTAAATTAAACACTCATCAATGTCACACTAAGAAAAAAAAACATTAAAAGTGGATCTGAGTGTTTCTTTATCTATAGTTTATGTGTAAATGGAAAATACAGGTCTGTCTAAATGCTGCACATTTGCAGGGGTCCTGGGTTTCGCATTATATGAACTAAAAGATCACTATTTGAATATCTTCACGTGTTATTAGCTTAAACATTGCTGTTATATTATTATCATCATCAATAAGAATGAGGCTTTATTATTTTACTGTCAAAATGTGCCTCCATCAAATACTAAAGCCTTAATGTACAGAAGTTGCAAATTAGGGACAGATATTTAAACAAATATTAAGGATATAATGAAATATATTCGAAAATCACGGTTTATTTTTTAACAGAACTAGAAAGGTTTACCAGACTAAGATAAAAATTTCCTCATGCTTAAAACTATGATATATTATATAAGTAAAACCGCTTTAATTTTGATCATAATTATCTGATATTTACAGCAGGAGTTAAACTAAACTTCGTTGTAAAGTTTTTGGACTTACCCCGAGCTGAGAGACGACAGAGAGGCCTGGTCCACAACTGTTAGCATCGGCCGTTAGCATGTCGTTAGCCGTTAGCTTGTTCAGCTCCGGTCGGCTCTGAGATGAGGGGCGTGTTTCGGAACCGCGCATTTGAAAAGCCCGCCCAGGAGCAGTTTAGACGCTGCCCTCTCTGCCCATTTTAGTAATATCCTCTGTAGGAGGAGTCAAAATATCCAAGATGGAAGCGCCGTTCATTGGGTGTCATTTGGACGAATTAGACCAAATGGAGACATTGCTTCCATTATTTATACATTCTATGGATCAAACCAGCCAATCAAAGAAGAGAGGGGTTAAACCGGCCAATCAGAGGAGAGAAAGGGGTTAAATCGGCCAATCAGAGGAGAGAGAGGGGTTAAACCAGCCAATCAGAGGGGAAAGGGTTAATCCGGCCAATCAGAAAAGAGAGTGTTAAACCGGCCAATCAGAGGAGAGAGGGTTAAATCGGCCAATCAGAGGAGAGAAAGAGGTTAAATCGGCCAATCAGAGGAGAGAGAGGGGTTAAACCGGCCAATCAGAGAAGAGAGAGGTGTTAAACCGGCCAATAAGAGGAGAGAGAGGGTTTAAACCGGCCAATCAGAGGGGAAAGGGTTAACCCGGCCAATTAGAGAAGAGAGGGTTACACCGACCAATCAGAGGAGAGAGGGGTTAAATTGCCCAATCAGAGGGGAGAGGGTTTAACTGGCTAATCAGAGGAGAGAGAGGTTAAACCGGTCAATCAAAGGAGAGAGAGTTAAACCGGCCAATCAGAAGAGAGAGAGAGGGGTTGAACAGGCCAATCAGAGGAGAGAGAGGGGTCAAACCGGCCAATCAGAGAAGAGAGGGTTGAACCGGCCAATCAGAGGAAAGAGGGTTAATCCGGCCAATCAGAGGAGGTAGGGTTAAACCGGCCAATCAGAGGAGAGAGGGGATAAACTGGCCAATCAGAGGAGAGAGAGTTAAACCGGCCAATCAGAGACTAGAGGGGTTAAACAGGCCAATCAGAGGAGAGAGGGTTAAACCGGCCAATCAGAGGAGAGAGAGGGGTTAAACCGGCCAATCAGAGGAGAGAGAGTTAAACCGGCCAATCAGAGACTAGAGGGGTTAAACCGGCCAATCAGAGGAGAGAGAGGGGTTAAACGGTCCAATCAGAGAAGAGAGGGGTTAAACCAGCCAAACAGAGTAAGGACAGAGGGCACAGAGTGAGGACAGAGGAGAAACATTGAGGACAGAGAAGGTTTACCGATGGTGGAGGCCTCACTCTTGTGTTCAGAGCCTAGTCCGGCGTCGCTGGAACTGACCGAGGCCCCGTCTTCGTCCTGGAACAGAGTTAAATACCGACATCTCAGAGAAATAAACTTTAAAGTAATTCATGAATTAATTCAGTTTTTAATCCAACAGTTGTTGTTGTTGAAGACAATTTAACCAGGATTTACATTTTGGCTACATTTCCAGCTTTTTTTCAGCTTTTTGATTCATCATCACATTCATGTTCCTCTTGGTTCCATCGGAGTGTGTATCGTATAAATATCGTACCTTTTTGCAGTTGGAGACGGTGAACGAGGAGTTCCTGCAGGAGCTGATGTTTGACTCCGGCTCCTTCTTCACCAGCGCACCCCCACCGCAGTGTGAGGTTTGTCCCACCTGTCCTGTACTTCAGCAGCAGGTCCCAGATCCCCGTCGAGCGTAAGGGTCCACTCCGGCCGTGGGTTCGTCTAAAATCACCACCTTGGACCCTCCGTCGGAAGCCAGGGCCACGGAGAGTTTGCGCTACATCCCCCCCGGAGAGAGCGCTGGTGCGGGAACGAGCGTTTGTGAGGTAACCCAATGTCCCGCAGGATCTGCTCCATCTCAGATTGGACCTGGGCCTCGGACAGACCTTTGAGACGAGGGGGGAGGGTTAAACTGGTCAATCAGAGGAGAGAGAGGGGTTAAAACGGCCAAAAAGAAGGGAAAAGGGTTAACCCGACCAATCAGAGAAGAGAGGGTTAAACCGGCCAATCAGAGGAGAGAGGGTTGAACCGGCCAATCAGAGGAAAGAGGTTTAATCCGGCCAATCAGAGGAGGGAGGGTTAAACCGGCCAATCAGAGAAGAGAGGGTTAAACTGGTCAATCAGAGGAGAGAGGGTTAAACCGGCCAATCTAAGGATAAAGAAGGTTAAATCGGCCAATCAGAGGAAAGACAGGGATTAAACCGGCCAATCAGAGGAGAGAAGGGTTCAGACGGAAAATCAGAGGACAGAGGGTTAACCCGGCCAACCAGAGGAGAGAGAGGTGTTAAACCGGCCAATCAGAGGAGAGAGAGGGGTTAAACCGGCCAATCAGAGGAGAGAGGGGTTCAACCGGCCAATCAGAGGAGAGAGAGGGGTTAAACCGGCCAATCAGAGAAGAGAGGGGTTAAACCGGCCAATCAGAGGAGAGAAAGGGGTTAAATCGGCCAATCAGTGGCGAGAAAGGGGTTAAACCTGCCAATCAGAGGGGAAAGGGTTAACCCGGCCAATCAGAGAAGAGAGTGTTAAACCGGCCAATCAGAGGAGAGAGGGTTAAACCGGCCAATCAGCGAAGAGAGGGTTAAACCGACCAATCAGAGAAGAGAGGGGTTGCACCAGCCAATCAGAGGAGAGAGGGTTAAACCGGCCAATCAGAGGAGAGAGAGGGGTTAAACCGCAAATCAGAGACTAGAGGGCTTAAACCGGCCAATCAGAGGAGAGAGAGGGGTTAAACCGGCCAATCAGAGAAGAGAGGGGTTAAACCAGCCAAACAGAGTAAGGACAGAGGGCACAGACTGAGGACAGAGGAGAAACACTGAGGACAGAGAAGGTTTACCGATGGTGGAGGCCTCACTTTCGTGTTCAGAGCCTAGTCCGGCGTCGCTGGAACTGACCGAGGCCCCGTCTTCGTCCTGGAACAGAGTTAAATACCGACATCTCAAAGAAATAAACCTTAAAGTAATTCATGAATTAATTCAGTTTTTAATCCAACAGCTGTTGTGGAAGACAATATTAAACATTTAACCAGGATTTACATGTTGGCAACATTTCCAGCTTTTTTTCAGCTTTTTGATTCATCATCACATTCATGTTCCTCTTGGTTCCATCGGAGTGTGTATCGTATAAATGTCGTACCTATTTTCAGTTGGAGACGGTGGAGCAGGAGTTCCTGCAGGAGCTGATGGATGGCTCCGGCTCCGTCTTCAGCAGCGTCAGGTAATAATCCGTTCCAAGGTGAGTCCTCAGAAACAGGGAGGAGCCCACGCAGCACAGCTTCCCGTGAGACATGATGGCAATGCGATCTCCAAGAATGTCCGCCTCGTCCATGTGGTGAGTGGACAGGATGATGGTGCGACCTGCGAACGCCACAAACACAAATCTCACAGGTGTCCCAGCAGCGAGACCCCCACCGCAGTGTGAGGTTTGTCCCACCTGTCCTGTACTTCAGCAGCAGGTCCCAGATCCCCGTTGAGCGTAAGGGTCCACTCCGGCTGTGGGTTCGTCTAAAATCACCACCGTGGACCCTCCGACGAAAGCCAGGGCCACGGAGAGTTTGCGCTACATACCCCTGGAGAGAGCTCTGGTGCGGGACAAGCGTTTGTGAGGTAACCCAATTTCCTGCAGGATCTGCTCCATGTCAGACCGGACCTGGGCCTCGGACAGACCTTTGAGCCAATCAAAGGAGAGAATGTTAAACCGGACAATCAGAGGGGAAAGGGATAAACCGGCCAATCAGAGGTGAGAGGGTTAAACCGGCCAATAAGAGGAGAGAAGGTTGAACCGGCCAATCAGAGGAAAGAGAGGGGTTAAACCGGCCAATAAGAGGAGAGAGGGTTAAACTGCCCAATCAGAGGAAAGACAAGGATAAAACCGGCCAATAAGAAGAGAGAGAGGGGTTCAGACGGCAAATCAGAGGAGAGAGGGTTAAACCGGCCAACCAGAGAAGAGAGAGGTGTTAAACCGGCCAATAAAAGGAGAGAGAGGGGTTAAACCGGCCAATCAGAGAAGAGAGGGTTAAACTGCCCAATCAGAGGAAAGACAAGTTAAAACCGGCCAATCAGAAGAGAGAGAGGGGTTAAACGGCCAATCAGAGGAGAGAGGGTTAAACCGGCCAATCAGAGAAGAGAGGGGTTAAACCGGCCAATCAGAGGAGAGAGGGGTTAAACCGGCCAATCAGAGGAGAGAGAGGGGTTAAACCGGCCAATCAGAGGAGAGAGGGGTTAAACCGGCCAATAAGAGGAGAGAGAGGGGTTAAACCAGCCAATCAGAGAAGAGAGGGGTTAAACCGGCCAATCAGAGGAGAGAAAGGGGTTAAATCGGCCAATCAGAGGAGAGAGAGGGGTTAAACCGGCCAATCAGAGGGGAAAGGGTTAATCCGGCCAATCAGAAAAGAGAGTGTTAAACCGGCCAATCAGAGGAGAGAGGGTTAAACCGGCCAATCAGAGGAGAGAAAGAGGTTAAATCGGCCAATCAGAGGAGAGAGAGGGGTTAAACCGGCCAATCAGAGAAGAGAGAGGTGTTAAACCGGCCAATCAGAGGAGAGAGAGGGGTTAAACCGGCCAATCAGAGGGGAAAGGGTTAAACCGGCCAATCAGAGAAGAGAGGGTTAAACCGACCAATCAGAGGAGAGAGGGGTTAAACTGCCCAATCAGAGGAGAGAGGGTTTAACCGGCCAATCAGAGGAGAGAGGGTTAAACCGGCCAATCAGAGGAGAGAGAGTTAAACCGGCCAATCAGATGAGAGAGAGAGGAGTTAAACCGGCCAATCAGAGGAGAGAGGGTTAAACCAATCAGAGAGGTTAAACCAGCCAATCAGAGAAGAGAGGGTTGAACCGGCCAATCAGAGGAAAGAGGGTTAATCCGGCCAATCAGAGGAGGAAGGGTTAAACCGGCCAATCAGAGGAGAGAGGGGATAAACTGGCCAATCAGAGGAGAGAGAGTTAAACCGGCCAATCAGAGACTAGAGGGGTTAAACAGGCCAATCAGAGGAGAGAGGGTTAAACCGGCCAATCAGAGGAGAGAGGGGTTAAACCGGCCAATCAGAGGAGAGAGAGTTAAACCGGCCAATCAGAGACTAGAGGGGTTAAACCGGCCAATCAGAGGAGAGAGAGGGGTTAAACCGGCCAATCAGAGAAGAGAGGGGTTAAACCAGCCAAACAGAGTAAGGACAGAGGGCACAGAGTGAGGACAGAGGAGAAACATTGAGGACAGAGAAGGTTTACCGATGGTGGAGGCCTCACTCTTGTGTTCAGAGCCTAGTCCGGCGTCGCTGGAACTGACCGAGGCCCCGTCTTCGTCCTGGAACAGAGTTAAATACCGACATCTCAGAGAAATAAACTTTAAAGTAATTCATGAATTAATTCAGTTTTTAATCCAACAGTTGTTGTTGTTGAAGACAATTTAACCAGGATTTACATTTTGGCTACATTTCCAGCTTTTTTTCAGCTTTTGATTCATCATCACATTCATGTTCCTCTTGGTTCCATCGGAGTGTGTATCGTATAAATATCGTACCTTTTTGCAGTTGGAGACGGTGAACGAGGAGTTCCTGCAGGAGCTGATGTTTGACTCCGGCTCCTTCTTCACCAGCGCACCCCCACCGCAGTGTGAGGTTTGTCCCACCTGTCCTGTACTTCAGCAGCAGGTCCCAGATCCCCCGTCGAGCGTAAGGGTCCACTCCGGCCGTGGGTTCGTCTAAAATCACCACCTTGGACCCTCCGTCGGAAGCCAGGGCCACGGAGAGTTTGCGCTACATCCCCCCCGGAGAGAGCGCTGGTGCGGGAACGAGCGTTTGTGAGGTAACCCAATGTCCCGCAGGATCTGCTCCATCTCAGATTGGACCTGGGCCTCGGACAGACCTTTGAGACGAGGGGGGAGGGTTAAACTGGTCAATCAGAGGAGAGAGAGGGGTTAAAACGGCCAAAAAGAAGGGAAAAAGGTTAACCCGACCAATCAGAGAAGAGAGGGTTAAACTGGCCAATCAGAGGAGAGAGGGTTGAACCGGCCAATCAGAGGAAAGAGGTTTAATCCGGCCAATCAGAGGAGGGAGGGTTAAACCGGCCAATCAGAGAAGAGAGGGTTAAACTGGTCAATCAGAGGAGAGAGGGTTAAACCAGCCAATCTAAGGATAAAGAAGGTTAAATCGGCCAATCAGAGGAAAGACAGGGATTAAACCGGCCAATCAGAGGAGAGAAGGGTTCAGACGGAAAATCAGAGGACAGAGGGTTAACCCGGCCAACCAGAGGAGAGAGAGGTGTTAAACCGGCCAATCAGAGGAGAGAGAGGGGTTAAACCGGCCAATCAGAGGAGAGAGGGGTTCAACCGGCCAATCAGAGGAGAGAGAGGGGTTAAACCGGCCAATCAGAGAAGAGAGGGGTTAAACCGGCCAATCAGAGGAGAGAAAGGGGTTAAATCGGCCAATCAGAGGAGAGAGAGGGGTTAAACCTGCCAATCAGAGGGGAAAGGGTTAACCCGGCCAATCAGAAAAGAGAGTGTTAAACCGGCCAATCAGAGGAGAGAGGGTTAAACCGGCCAATCAGCGAAGAGAGGGTTAAACCGACCAATCAGAGAAGAGAGGGGTTGCACCAGCCAATCAGAGGAGAGAGGGTTAAACCGGCCAATCAGAGGAGAGAGAGGGGTTAAACCGCAAATCAGAGAAGAGAGGGGATAAACTGGCCAATCAGAGGAGAGAGAGTTAAACCGGCCAATCAGAGACTAGAGGGCTTAAACCGGCCAATCAGAGGAGAGAGAGGGGTTAAACCGGCCAATCAGAGAAGAGAGGGGTTAAACCAGCCAAACAGAGTAAGGACAGAGGGCACAGACTGAGGACAGAGGTGAAACATTGAGGACAGAGAAGGTTTACCGATGGTGGAGGCCTCACTTTCGTGTTCAGAGCCTAGTCCGGCGTCGCTGGAACTGACCGAGGCCCGTCTTCGTCCTGGAACAGAGTTAAATACCGACATCTCAAAGAAATAAACCTTAAAGTAATTCATGAATTAATTCAGTTTTTAATCCAACAGCTGTTGTGGAAGACAATATTAAACATTTAACCAGGATTTACATGTTGGCAACATTTCCAGCTTTTTTTCAGCTTTTTGATTCATCATCACATTCATGTTCCTCTTGGTTCCATCGGAGTGTGTATCGTATAAATGTCGTACCTATTTGCAGTTGGAGACGGTGGAGCAGGAGTTCCTGCAGGAGCTGATGGATGGCTCCGGCTCCGTCTTCAGCAGCGTCAGGTAATAATCCGTTCCAAGGTGAGTCCTCAGAAACAGGGAGGAGCCCACGCAGCACAGCTTCCCGTGAGACATGATGGCAATGCGATCTCCAAGAATGTCCGCCTCGTACATGTGGTGAGTGGACAGGATGATGGTGCGACCTGCGAACGCCACAAACACAAATCTCACAGGTGTCCCAGCAGCGAGACCCCCACCGCAGTGTGAGGTTTGTCCCACCTGTCCTGTACTTCAGCAGCAGGTCCCAGATCCCCGTTGAGCGTAAGGGTCCACTCTGGCTGTGGGTTCGTCTAAAATCACCACCGTGGACCCTCCGACGAAAGCCAGGGCCACGGAGAGTTTGCGCTACATACCCCTGGAGAGAGCTCTGGTGCGGGACAAGCGTTTGTGAGGTAACCCAATTTCCTGCAGGATCTGCTCCATGTCAGACCGGACCTGGGCCTCGGACAGACCTTTGAGCCAATCAAAGGAGAGAATGTTAAACCGGACAATCAGAGGGGAAAGGATAAACCGGCCAATCAGAGGTGAGAGGGTTAAACCGGCCAATAAGAGGAGAGAAGGTTGAACCGGCCAATCAGAGGAAAGAGAGGGTTAAACCGGCCAATAAGAGGAGAGAGGGTTAAACTGCCCAATCAGAGGAAAGACAAGGATAAAACCGGCCAATAAGAAGAGAGAGAGGGGTTCAGACGGCAAATCAGAGGAGAGAGGGTTAAACCGGCCAACCAGAGAAGAGAGAGGTGTTAAACCGGCCAATAAAAGGAGAGAGAGGGGTTAAACCGGCCAATCAGAGGAGAGAGGGTTAAACCGACCAATCAGAGAAGAGAGGGGTTAAACCGGCCAATCAGAGGAGAGAGGGTTAAACCGGCCAATCAGAGGAGAGAGAGGGGTTAAACCGGCCAATCAGAGGAGAGAGGGGTTCAGACGGCAAATCAGAGAAGAGAGGGTTAAACCGACCAATCAGAGAAGAGAGGGGTTAAACCGGCCAATCAGAGGAGAGAAAGGGGTTAAATCGGCCAATCAGAGGAGAGAGAGGGGTTAAACCGGCCAATCAGAGGGGAAAGGGTTAATCCGGCCAATCAGAAAAGAGAGTGTTAAACCGGCCAATCAGAGGAGAGAGGGTTAAACCGGCCAATCAGAGGAGAGAAAGAGGTTAAATCGGCCAATCAGAGGAGAGAGAAGGGTTAAACCGGCCAATCAGAGAAGAGAGAGGTGTTAAACCGGCCAATAAGAGGAGAGAGAGGGTTTAAACCGGCCAATCAGAGGGGAAAGGGTTAAGCCGGCCAATCAGAGAAGAGAGGGTTACACCGACCAATCAGAGGAGAGAGGGGTTAAACTGCCCAATCAGAGGGGAGAGGGTTAAACCGGCTAATCAGAGGAGAGAGAGGTTAAACCGGCCAATCAAAGGAGAGAGAGTTAAACCGGCCAATCAGAAGAGAGAGAGAGGGGTTAAACCGGCCAATCAGAGGAGAGAGAGGGGTCAAACCGGCCAATCAGAGAAGAGAGGGTTGAACCGGCCAATCAGAGGAAAGAGGGTTAATCCGGCCAATCAGAGGAGGTAGGGTTAAACCGGCCAATCAGAGGAGAGAGGGTTAAACTGGCCAATCAGAGGAGAGAGAGTTAAACCGGCCAATCAGAGACTAGAGGGGTTAAACAGGCCAATCAGAGGAGAGAGGGTTAAACCGGCCAATCAGAGGAGAGAGAGGGGTTAAACCGGCCAATCAGAGGAGAGAGAGTTAAACCGGCCAATCAGAGACTAGAGGGGTTAAACCGGCCAATCAGAGGAGAGAGAGGGGTTAAACGGTCCAATCAGAGAAGAGAGGGGTTAAACCAGCCAAACAGAGTAAGGACAGAGGGCACAGAGTGAGGACAGAGGAGAAACATTGAGGACAGAGAAGGTTTACCGATGGTGGAGGCCTCACTCTTGTGTTCAGAGCCTAGTCCGGCGTCGCTGGAACTGACCGAGGCCCCGTCTTCGTCCTGGAACAGAGTTAAATACCGACATCTCAGAGAAATAAACTTTAAAGTAATTCATGAATTAATTCAGTTTTTAATCCAACAGTTGTTGTTGTTGAAGACAATTTAACCAGGATTTACATTTTGGCTACATTTCCAGCTTTTTTTCAGCTTTTTGATTCATCATCACATTCATGTTCCTCTTGGTTCCATCGGAGTGTGTATCGTATAAATATCGTACCTTTTTGCAGTTGGAGACGGTGAACGAGGAGTTCCTGCAGGAGCTGATGTTTGACTCCGGCTCCTTCTTCACCAGCGCACCCCCACCGCAGTGTGAGGTTTGTCCCACCTGTCCTGTACTTCAGCAGCAGGTCCCAGATCCCCCGTCGAGCGTAAGGGTCCACTCCGGCCGTGGGTTCGTCTAAAATCACCACCTTGGACCCTCCGTCGGAAGCCAGGGCCACGGAGAGTTTGCGCTACATCCCCCCCGGAGAGAGCGCTGGTGCGGGAACGAGCGTTTGTGAGGTAACCCAATGTCCCGCAGGATCTGCTCCATCTCAGATTGGACCTGGGCCTCGGACAGACCTTTGAGACGAGGGGGGAGGGTTAAACTGGTCAATCAGAGGAGAGAGAGGGGTTAAAACGGCCAAAAAGAAGGGAAAAGGGTTAACCCGACCAATCAGAGAAGAGAGGGTTAAACCGGCCAATCAGAGGAGAGAGGGTTGAACCGGCCAATCAGAGGAAAGAGGTTTAATCCGGCCAATCAGAGGAGGGAGGGTTAAACCGGCCAATCAGAGAAGAGAGGGTTAAACTGGTCAATCAGAGGAGAGAGGGTTAAACCGGCCAATCTAAGGATAAAGAAGGTTAAATCGGCCAATCAGAGGAAAGACAGGGATTAAACCGGCCAATCAGAGGAGAGAAGGGTTCAGACGGAAAATCAGAGGAGAGAGGGTTAACCCGGCCAACCAGAGGAGAGAGAGGTGTTAAACCGGCCAATCAGAGGAGAGAGAGGGGTTAAACCGGCCAATCAGAGGGAAAAGGGTTAAACCGGCCAATCAGAGGAGAGAGGGGTTCAACCGGCCAATCAGAGGAGAGAGAGGGGTTAAACCGGCCAATCAGAGAAGAGAGGGGTTAAACCGGCCAATCAGAGGAGAGAAAGGGGTTAAATCGGCCAATCAGTGGCGAGAAAGGGGTTAAACCTGCCAATCAGAGGGGAAAGGGTTAACCCGGCCAATCAGAAAAGAGAGTGTTAAACCGGCCAATCAGAGGAGAGAGGGTTAAACCGGCCAATCAGAGAAGAGAGGGTTAAACCGACCAATCAGAGAAGAGAGGGGTTGCACCAGCCAATCAGAGGAGAGAGGGTTAAACCGGCCAATCAGAGGAGAGAGAGGGGTTAAACCGCAAATCAGAGAAGAGAGGGGATAAACTGGCCAATCAGAGGAGAGAGAGTTAAACCGGCCAATCAGAGACTAGAGGGCTTAAACCGCCAATCAGAGGAGAGAGAGGGGTTAAACCGGCCAATCAGAGAAGAGAGGGGTTAAACCAGCCAAACAGAGTAAGGACAGAGGGCACAGACTGAGGACAGAGGTGAAACATTGAGGACAGAGAAGGTTTACCGATGGTGGAGGCCTCACTTTCGTGTTCAGAGCCTAGTCCGGCGTCGCTGGAACTGACCGAGGCCCCGTCTTCGTCCTGGAACAGAGTTAAATACCGACATCTCAAAGAAATAAACCTTAAAGTAATTCATGAATTAATTCAGTTTTTAATCCAACAGCTGTTGTGGAAGACAATATTAAACATTTAACCAGGATTTACATGTTGGCAACATTTCCAGCTTTTTTTCAGCTTTTGATTCATCATCACATTCATGTTCCTCTTGGTTCCATCGGAGTGTGTATCGTATAAATGTCGTACCTATTTTCAGTTGGAGACGGTGGAGCAGGAGTTCCTGCAGGAGCTGATGGATGGCTCCGGCCCCGTCTTCAGCAGCGTCAGGTAATAATCCGTTCCAAGGTGAGTCCTCAGAAACAGGGAGGAGCCCACGCAGCACAGCTTCCCGTGAGACATGATGGCAATGCGATCTCCAAGAATGTCCGCCTCGTCCATGTGGTGAGTGGACAGGATGATGGTGCGACCTGCGAACGCCACAAACACAAATCTCACAGGTGTCCCAGCAGCGAGACCCCCACCGCAGTGTGAGGTTTGTCCCACCTGTCCTGTACTTCAGCAGCAGGTCCCAGATCCCCCGTTGAGCGTAAGGGTCCACTCTGGCTGTGGGTTCGTCTAAAATCACCACCGTGGACCCTCCGACGAAAGCCAGGGCCACGGAGAGTTTGCGCTACATACCCCTGGAGAGAGCTCTGGTGCGGGACAAGCGTTTGTGAGGTAACCCAATTTCCTGCAGGATCTGCTCCATCTCAGACCGGACCTGGGCCTCGGACAGACCTTTGAGCCAATCAAAGGAGAGAATGTTAAACCGGACAATCAGAGGGGAAAGGGATAAACCGGCCATTCAGAGGTGAGAGGGTTAAACCGGCCATTAAGAGGAGAGAAGGTTGAACCGGCCAATCAGAGGAAAGAGAGGGGTTAAACCGGCCAATAAGAGGAGAGAGGGTTAAACTGCCCAATCAGAGGAAAGACAAGGATAAAACCGGCCAATAAGAAGAGAGAGAGGGGTTCAGACGGCAAATCAGAGGAGAGAGGGTTAAACCGGCCAACCAGAGAAGAGAGAGGTGTTAAACCGGCCAATAAAAGGAGAGAGAGGGGTTAAACCGGCCAATCAGAGAAGAGAGGGTTAAACCGACCAATCAGAGAAGAGAGGGGTTAAACCGGCCATTCAGAGGAGAGAGGGTTGAACCGGCCAATCAGAGGAGAGAGAGGGGTAAAACCGGCAAATCAGAGGAGAGAGGGGTTCAACCGGCAGATAAGAGGAGAGAGAGGGATCAAACCAGCCAATCAGAGAAGAGAGGGGTTAAACCGGCCAATCAGAGGAGAGAAAGGGGTTAAACCGGCCAATCAGAGGAGAGAGAGGGGTTAAACCAGCCAATCAGAGGGGAAAGGGTTAATCCGGCCAATCAGAAAAGAGAGGGTTAAACCGGCCAATCAGAGGAGAGAGGGGTTAAACTGGCCAATCAGAGGAGAGAAAGAGGTTAAATCGGCCAATCAGAGGAGAGAGAGGGGTTAAACCGGCCAATCAGAGAAGAGAGAGGGTTAAACCGGCCAATAGGAGGAGAGAGGGTTAAACCGGCCAATCAGAGGGGAAAGGGTTAACCCGGCCAATCAGAGAAGAGAGGGTTAAACCGACCAATCAGAGGAGAGAGGGGTTAAATTGCCCAATCAGAGGAGAGAGGGTTAAACCGGCCAATCAGAGGAGAGAGAGGTTAAACCGGCCAATCAAAGGAGAGAGAGTTAAACCGGCCAATCAGAAGAGAGAGAGAGGGGTTGAACAGGCCAATCAGAGGAGAGAGAGGGGTTAAACCGGCCAATCAGAGAAGAGAGGGTTGAACCGGCCAATCAGAGGAAAGAGGGTTAATCCGGCCAATCAGAGGAGGTAGGGTTAAACCGGCCAATCAGAGGAGAGAGGGGATAAACTGGCCAATCAGAGGAGAGAGAGTTAAACCGGCCAATCAGAGACTAGAGGGGTTAAACAGGCCAATCAGAGGAGAGAGGGTTAAACCGGCCAATCAGAGGAGAGAGAGGGGTTAAACCGGCCAATCAGAGGAGAGAGAGTTAAACCGGCCAATCAGAGACTAGAGGGGTTAAACCGGCCAATCAGAGGAGAGAGAGGGGTTAAACGGTCCAATCAGAGAAGAGAGGGGTTAAACCAGCCAAACAGAGTAAGGACAGAGGGCACAGAGTGAGGACAGAGGAGAAACATTGAGGACAGAGAAGGTTTACCGATGGTGGAGGCCTCACTCTTGTGTTCAGAGCCTAGTCCGGCGTCGCTGGAACTGACCGAGGCCCCGTCTTCGTCCTGGAACAGAGTTAAATACCGACATCTCAGAGAAATAAACTTTAAAGTAATTCATGAATTAATTCAGTTTTTAATCCAACAGTTGTTGTTGTTGAAGACAATTTAACCAGGATTTACATTTTGGCTACATTTCCAGCTTTTTTTCAGCTTTTTGATTCATCATCACATTCATGTTCCTCTTGGTTCCATCGGAGTGTGTATCGTATAAATATCGTACCTTTTTGCAGTTGGAGACGGTGAACGAGGAGTTCCTGCAGGAGCTGATGTTTGACTCCGGCTCCTTCTTCACCAGCGCACCCCCACCGCAGTTTGAGGTTTGTCCCACCTGTCCTGTACTTCAGCAGCAGGTCCCAGATCCCCCGTCGAGCGTAAGGGTCCACTCCGGCCGTGGGTTCGTCTAAAATCACCACCTTGGACCCTCCGTCGGAAGCCAGGGCCACGGAGAGTTTGCGCTACATCCCCCCCGGAGAGAGCGCTGGTGCGGGAACGAGCGTTTGTGAGGTAACCCAATGTCCCGCAGGATCTGCTCCATCTCAGATTGGACCTGGGCCTCGGACAGACCTTTGAGACGAGGGGGGAGGGTTAGACTGGTCAATCAGAGGAGAGAGAGGGGTTAAAACGGCCAAAAAGAAGGGAAAAGGGTTAACCCGACCAATCAGAGAAGAGAGGGTTAAACCGGCCAATCAGAGGAGAGAGGGTTGAACCGGCCAATCAGAGGAAAGAGGTTTAATCCGGCCAATCAGAGGAGGGAGGGTTAAACCGCCAATCAGAGAAGAGAGGGTTAAACTGGTCAATCAGAGGAGAGAGGGTTAAACCGGCCAATCTAAGGATAAAGAAGGTTAAATCGGCCAATCAGAGGAAAGACAGGGATTAAACCGGCCAATCAGAGGAGAGAAGGGTTCAGACGGAAAATCAGAGGAGAGAGGGTTAACCCGGCCAACCAGAGGAGAGAGAGGTGTTAAACCGGCCAATCAGAGGAGAGAGAGGGGTTAAACCGGCCAATCAGAGGGGAAAGGGTTAAACCGGCCAATCAGAGGAGAGAGGGGTTCAACCGGCCAATCAGAGGAGAGAGAGGGGTTAAACCGGCCAATCAGAGAAGAGAGGGGTTAAACCGGCCAATCAGAGGAGAGAAAGGGGTTAAATCGGCCAATCAGTGGCGAGAAAGGGGTTAAACCTGCCAATCAGAGGGGAAAGGGTTAACCCGGCCAATCAGAAAAGAGAGTGTGAAACCGGCCAATCAGAGGAGAGAGGGTTAAACCGCCAATCAGAGAAGAGAGGGTTAAACCGACCAATCAGAGAAGAGAGGGGTTGCACCAGCCAATCAGAGGAGAGAGGGTTAAACCGGCCAATCAGAGGAGAGAGAGGGGTTAAACCGCAAATCAGAGAAGAGAGGGGATAAACTGGCCAATCAGAGGAGAGAGAGTTAAACCGGCCAATCAGAGACTAGAGGGCTTAAACCGGCCAATCAGAGGAGAGAGAGGGGTTAAACCGGCCAATCAGAGAAGAGAGGGGTTAAACCAGCCAAACAGAGTAAGGACAGAGGGCACAGACTGAGGACAGAGGAGAAACACTGAGGACAGAGAAGGTTTACCGATGGTGGAGGCCTCACTTTCGTGTTCAGAGCCTAGTCCGGCGTCGCTGGAACTGACCGAGGCCCCGTCTTCGTCCTGGAACAGAGTTAAATACCGACATCTCAAAGAAATAAACCTTAAAGTAATTCATGAATTAATTCAGTTTTTAATCCAACAGCTGTTGTGGAAGACAATATTAAACATTTAACCAGGATTTACATGTTGGCAACATTTCCAGCTTTTTTTCAGCTTTTGATTCATCATCACATTCATGTTCCTCTTGGTTCCATCGGAGTGTGTATCGTATAAATGTCGTACCTATTTGCAGTTGGAGACGGTGGAGCAGGAGTTCCTGCAGGAGCTGATGGATGGCTCCGGCCCCGTCTTCAGCAGCGTCAGGTAATAATCCGTTCCAAGGTGAGTCCTCAGAAACAGGGAGGAGCCCACGCAGCACAGCTTCCCGTGAGACATGATGGCAATGCGATCTCCAAGAATGTCCGCCTCGTCCATGTGGTGAGTGGACAGGATGATGGTGCGACCTGCGAACGCCACAAACACAAATCTCACAGGTGTCCCAGCAGCGAGACCCCCACCGCAGTGTGAGGTTTGTCCCACCTGTCCTGTACTTCAGCAGCAGGTCCCAGATCCCCCGTTGAGCGTAAGGGTCCACTCCGGCTGTGGGTTCGTCTAAAATCACCACCGTGGACCCTCCGACGAAAGCCAGGGCCACGGAGAGTTTGCGCTACATACCCCTGGAGAGAGCTCTGGTGCGGGACAAGCGTTTGTGAGGTAACCCAATTTCCTGCAGGATCTGCTCCATCTCAGACCGGACCTGGGCCTCGGACAGACCTTTGAGCCAATCAAAGGAGAGAATGTTAAACCGGCCATTCAGAGGTGAGAGGGTTAAACCGGCCATTAAGAGGAGAGAAGGTTGAACCGGCCAATCAGAGGAAAGAGAGGGGTTAAACCGGCCAATAAGAGGAGAGAGGGTTAAACTGCCCAATCAGAGGAAAGACAAGGATAAACCGGCCAATAAGAAGAGAGAGAGGGGTTCAGACGGCAAATCAGAGGAGAGAGGGTTAAACCGGCCAACCAGAGAAGAGAGAGGTGTTAAACCGGCCAATAAAAGGAGAGAGAGGTTAAACGGCCAATCAGAGGAGAGAGGGTTAAACTGCCCAATCAGAGGAAAGACAAGTTAAACCGGCCAATCAGAGAGAGAGAGAGGGGGTTCAGACGGCAAATCAGAGGAGAGAGAGGTTAAACCCGCCAATCAGAGAAGAGAGAGGGTTAAACCGGCCAATCAGAGGAGAGAGGGGGTTAAACCGGCCAATCAGAGAAGAGAGGGTTAAACCGACCAATCAGAGAAGAGAGAGGGTTAAACGGCCAATCAGAGGAGAGAGGTTGAACCGGCCAATCAGAGGAGAGAGAGGGGTAAAACCGCCAATCAGAGGAGAGAGGGTTAAACGGCCAATCAGAGGAGAGAGAGGGATCAAACCAGCCAATCAGAGAAGAGAGGGTTAAACCGGCCAATCAGAGGAGAGAAGGGTTAAATCGGCCAATCAGAGGAGAGAGAGGGTTAAACCAGCCAATCAGAGGGAAAGGGTTAATCGGCCAATCAGAGAAGAGAGGGTTAAACCGCCAATCAGAGGAGAGAGGGTTAAACCGGCCAATCAGAGGAGAAAAGAGGTTAAACGGCCAATCAGAGGAGAGAGAGGGTTAAACCGGCCAATCAGAGAGAGAGAGAGGTGTTAAACCGGCCAATCAGAGGAGAGAGAGGGTTAAACCGGCCAATCAGAGGAGAAAGGGTTAACCCGGCCAATCAGAGAAGAGAGGGGTTAAACCGACCAATCAGAGGAGAGAGGGTTAAACCGCCCAATCAGAGGAGAGAGGGTTAAACCGGCCAATCAGAGGAGAGAGAGGTTAAACCGGCCAATCAAAGGAGAGAGGGTTAAACCGGCCAATCAGAAGAGAGAGAGGGTTAAACCGGCCAATCAGAGGAGAGAGGGGGTTAAACGGCCAATCAGAGGGGGAGGTTATTTGCCAATCAGAGAGAGAGGGTTAAACCGGCCAATCAGAGGAGAGAGGGTTAAACCGGCCAATCAGAGGAGAGAGGGTTAAACCGGCCAATCAGAGGAGAGAGAGGGTTAAACCGGCCAATCAGAGGAGAGAGGGTTAAACCGGCCAATCAGAGGAGAGAGAGAGGTTAAACCGGCCAATCAGAGGAGAGAGAGTTAAACCGGCCAATCAGAGAGAGAGGGTTAAACCGGCCAATCAGAGGAGAGAGAGGGGTTAAACGGCCAATCAGAGAAGAGAGGGGTTAAACCAGCCAAACAGAGTAAGGACAGAGGGCACAGAGTGAGGACAGAGGAGAAACATTGAGGACAGAGAAGGTTTACCGATGGTGGAGGCCTCACTCTTGTGTTCAGAGCCTAGTCCGCGTCGCTGGAACTGACCGAGGCCCCGTCTTCGTCCTGGAACAGAGTTAAATACCGACATCTCAGAGAAATAAACTTTAAAGTAATTCATGAATTAATTCAGTTTTTAATCCAACAGTTGTTGTTGTTGAAGACAATTTAACCAGGATTTACATTTTGGCAACATTTCCAGCTTTTTTCAGCTTTTTGATTCATCATCACATTCATGTTCCTCTTGGTTCCATCGGAGTGTGTATCGTATAAATATCGTACCTTTTGCAGTTGGAGACGGTGAAGCAGGAGTTCCTGCAGGAGCTGATGTTTGACTCGCTCCTTCTTCACCAGCGCACCCCCCACCGCAGTGTGAGGTTTGTCCCACCTGTCCTGTACTTCAGCAGCAGGTCCCAGATCCCCGTCGAGCGTAAGGGTCCACTCCGGCCGTGGGTTCGTCTAAAATCACCACCTTGGACCCTCCGTCGGAAGCCAGGGCCACGGAGAGTTTGCGCTACATCCCCGGAGAGAGCGCTGGTGCGGAACGAGCGTTTGTGAGGTAAACCAATGTCCCGCAGGATCTGCTCCATCTCAGATTGGACCTGGGCCTCGGACAGACCTTGAGACGAGGGAGAGGGTTAAACTGGTCAATCAGAGGAGAGAGAGGGTTAAAACGGCCAAAAAGAAGGGAGAAAGGGTTAACCGACCAATCAGAGAAGAGAGGGTTAAACCGGCCAATCAGAGGAGAGAGGGTTGAACCGGCCAATCAGAGGAAAGAGGGTTAAACCGGCCAATCAGAGGAGGGAGGGTTAAACCGGCCAATCAGAGAAGAGAGGGTTAAACTGGTCAATCAGAGAGAGAGAGGGTTAAACCGGCCAATCTAAGGAGAAAGAGAGAGGGTTAACTCGGCCAATCAGAGGAAAGACAGGGATTAAACCGCCAATCAGAGGAGAGAAGGGTTCAGACGGAAAATCAGAGAGGGAGAGAGGGTTAAACCGGCCAATCAGAGGAGAGAGAGGTGTTAAACCGGCCAATCAGAGGAGAGAGAGGGGTTAAACCGGCCAATCAGAGGAGAGAGGGTTAAACCGGCCAATCAGAGGAGAGAGGGGTTAAACCGCCAATCAGAGGAGAGAGAGGGGTTAAACCGGCCAATCAGAGAAGAGAGGGGTTAAACCGGCCAATCAGAGGAGAGAGAGGGGTTAAACCGGCCAATCAGTGGAGAGAGAGGGGTTAAACCGCCAATCAGAGGGAGAAAGGGTTAAACCGGCCAATCAGAAAAGAGAGGGTTAAACCGGCCAATCAGAGGAGAGAGGGTTAAACCGGCCAATCAGAGAGAGAGAGGGTTAAACCGACCAATCAGAGAAGAGAGGGTTAAACCAGCCAATCAGAGGAGAGAGGGTTAAACCGCCAATCAGAGGAGAGAGAGAGGGTTAAACCGGCCAATCAGAGAGAGAGAGGGGTTAAACTGGCCAATCAGAGGAGAGAGAGTTAATCCGGCCAATCAGAGACTAGAGGGGTTAAACCGGCCAATCACAGGAGAGAGACGGGTTAAACAGGCCAATCAGAGAAGAGAGGGGTTAAACCAGCCAAACAGAGTAAGGACAGAGGGCACAGACTGAGGACAGAGGAGAAACATTGAGGACAGAGAAGGTTTACCGATGGTGGAGGCCTCACTCGTGTTCAGAGCCTAGTCCGCGTCGCTGGAACTGACCGAGGCCCCGTCTTCGTCCTGGAACAGAGTTAAAAACCGACATCTCAGAGAAATAAACCTTAAAGTAATTCATGAATTAATTCAGTTTTTAATCCAACAGCTGTTGTGGAAGACAATATTAAACATTTAACCAGGATTTACATGTTGGCAACATTTCCAGCTTTTTTTCAGCTTTTGATTCATCATCACATTCATGTTCCTCTTGGTTCCATCGGAGTGTGTATCGTATAAATGTCGTACCTATTTGCAGTTGGAGACGGTGGAGCAGGAGTTCCTGCAGGAGCTGATGGATGGCCCCGCCCGTCTTCAGCAGCGTCAGGTAATAATCCGTTCCAGGTGAGTCCTCAGAAACAGGGAGGAGCCCACGCAGCACAGCTTCCCGTGAGACATGATGGCAATGCGGTCTCCAAGAATGTCCGCCTCGTCCATGTGGTGAGTGGACAGGATGATGGTGCGACCTGCAAACGCCACAAACACAAATCTCACAGGTGTCCCAGCAGCGAGACCCCACCGCAGTGTGAGGTTCCCCCTCCGTACAAACACCCCGGAGAAGGGAGGGGCGAAAATCACCACCTTGGACCTGACGAAAGAGGCCACGGAGAGTTTGCGCGACAACCGGAGAGGAGGTGCGGGACGAGGTTGGAGGTAACCCATCCGCAGGACTGCCAAACGACGGCCTTGAGCCAACAAAGAGAGGGACAGAAGACAAGGAGAGGGAACCGCCAAGAGGAGAGGGTTGAAGGCCAAAGAGGAGAGAGAGGGTAAACCGGCCAATAAGAGGAGAGAGGGGTTAAACCGCCCAATCAGAGGAAAGACAAGGATTAAACCGGCCAATAAGAAGAGAGAGAGGGGTTCAGACGGCAAATCAGAGGAAAGAGGGTTAAACCGCCAATCAGAGAAGAGAGAGGGTTAAACCGGCCAATAAGAGGAGAGAGAAGGGTTAAACCGGCCAATCAGAGGGGAGAGGGTTAACCGGCCAATCAGAGAGAGAGGGGTTAAACCGCCAATCAGAGGAGAGAGAGGGTTAAACCGGCCAATCAGAGGAGAGAGAAGGGGTTAAACCGCCAATCAGAGGAGAGAGGGTTAAACCGCCAATCAGAGGAGAGAGAGGGTTAAACCGCCAATCAGAGGAGAGAGGGGTTAAACCGGCCAATCAGAGGAGAGAGGGTTAAACCGGCCAATCAGAGGAGAGAGAGGGGTTAAACCGGCCAATCAGAGGAGAGAGAGGGTTAAACCGGCCAATCAGAAAGAGAGAGGGGTTAAACCGGCCAATCAGAGGAGAGAGGGGTTAAACCGCCAATCAGAGGAGAGAAAGAGGGTTAAATCGGCCAATCAGAGGAGAGAGGGGTTAAACCGGCCAATCAGAGAAAAGAGAGAGGGTTAAACCGGCCAATCAGAGGAGAGAGAGGGTTAAACTGCCAATCAGAGGAGAGAGGGTTAAACCGGCCAATCAGAGAAGAGAGGGTTAAACCGGCCAATCAGAGGAGAGAGGGGTTAAACGGCCAATCAGAGGAGAGAGGGTTAAACCGCCAATCAGAAGGAGAGAGGGTTAAACCGGCCAATCAGAGGAGAGAGGAGTTAAACCGCCAATCAGAGGAGAGAGAGGGGTTAAACAGGCCAATCAGAGGAGAGAGGGTTAAACCGGCCAATCAGAGGAAGAGAGGGTTAAACCGGCCAATCAGAGGAGAGAGGGTTAAACTGCCAATCAGAGGAGAGAGGGGATAAACCGGCCAATCAGAGGGAGAGAGAGTTAAACCGGCCAATCAGAGAGAGAGGGGTTAAACAGGCCAATCAGAGGAGAGAGGGTTAAACCGGCCAATCAGAGGAGAGAGGGGTTAAACCGGCCAATCAGAGGAGAGAGAGGTTAAACCGGCCAATCAGAGAGAGAGGGGTTAAACCGGCCAATCAGAGGAGAGAGAGGGTTAAACGGTCAATCAGAGAAGAGAGGGGTTAAACCAGCCAAACAGAGTAAGGACAGAGGGCACAGAGTGAGGACAGAGGAGAAACATTGAGGACAGAGAAGGTTTACCGATGGTGGAGGCCTCACTCTTGTGTTCAGAGCCTAGTCCAGTCGCTGGAACTGACCGGCCCCTCTTCGTCCTGGAACAGAGTTAAATACCGACATCTCAGAGAAATAAACTTTAAAGTAATTCATGAATTAATTCAGTTTTTAATCCAACAGTTGTTGTGGTTGAAGACAATTTAACCAGGATTTACATTTTGGCTACATTTCCAGCTTTTTTCAGCTTTTGATTCATCATCACATTCATGTTCCTCTTGGTTCCATCGGAGTGTGTATCGTATAAATATCGTACCTTTTGCAGTTGGAGACGGTGGAAACGGGAGGAGTTCCTGCAGGAGCTGATGTTTGACTCCGGCTCCTTCTTCACCAGCGCACCCCCACCGCAGTGTGAGGTTTGTCCCACCTGTCCTGTACTTCAGCAGCAGGTCCCAGATCCCCAGCCGAGCGTAAGGGTCCACTCCGGCCGTGGGTTCGTCTAAAATCACCACCTTGGACCCTCCGTCGGAAGCCAGGGCCACGGAGAGTTTGCGCTACATCCCCGGAGAGAGCGCTGGTGCGGGAACAAGCATTGTGAGGTAACCCAATGTCCCGCAGGATCTGCTCCATCTCAGATTGGACCTGGGCCTCGGACAGACCTTTGAGACGAGGGGGAGGGTTAAACTGGTCAATCAGAGGAGAGAGAGGGGTTAAAACGGCCAATCAGAAGGGAAAAGGGTTAACCGAAGGGGGGGGGGGGCCAATCAGAGAAGAGAGGGTTAAACCGGCCAATCAGAGGAGAGAGGGTTGAACGGCCAATCAGAGGAAAGAGGTTTAAACCGGCCAATCAGAGGAGAGAGGGTTAAACCGGCCAATCAGAGAAGAGAGAGGGTTAAACTGGCCAATCAGAGGAGAGAGGGGTTAAACCGCCAATCAAGGAGAGAGAGGGTTAAACGGCCAATCAGAGGAAAGAGAGGGTTAAACCGCCAATCAGAGGAGAGAAGGGTTCAGACGGCCAAATCAGAGGAGAGAGGGGTTAAACCGGCCAATCAGAGGAGAGAGAGGGTGTTAAACCGGCCAATCAGAGGAGAGAGGGGGTTAAACCGGCCAATCAGAGGAGAGAGGGTTAAACCGCCAATCAGAGGAGAGAGAGGGGTTAAACCGGCCAATCAGAGGAGAGAGGGGTTAAACCGGCCAATCAGAGAAGAGAGAGGGGTTAAACCGGCCAATCAGAGGAGAGAAAGGGGTTAAACCGGCCAATCAGAGGAGAGAGAGGGTTAAACCTGCCAATCAGAGGAGAAAGGGTTAAACCGCCAATCAGAAAAGAGAGGGTTAAACCGGCCAATCAGAGGAGAGAGGGTTAAACCGGCCAATCAGAGAAGAGAGGGTTAAACCGGCCAATCAGAGAGAGAGAGGGTTAAACCAGCCAATCAGAGGAGAGAGGGTTAAACCGGCCAATCAGAGGAGAGAGAGGGTTAAACCGCCAATCAGAGAAGAGAGGGGTTAAACTGGCCAATCAGAGGAGAGAGAGTTAAACCGGCCAATCAGAGACTAGAGGGTTAAACCGGCCAATCAGAGGAGAGAGAGGGGTTAAACCGGCCAATCAGAGAAGAGAGGGGTTAAACCAGCCAAACAGAGTAAGGACAGAGGGCACAGAGTGAGGACAGAGGAGAAACATTGAGGACAGAGAAGGTTTACCGATGGTGGAGGCCTCACTCGTGTTCAGAGCCTAGTCGGCGCCGCTGGAACTGACCGAGGCCCCGTCTTCGTCCTGGAACAGAGTTAAATACCGACATCTCAGAGAAATAAACGTTAAAGTAATTCATGAATTAATTCAGTTTTTAATCCAACAGCTGTTGTGGAAGACAATATTAAACATTTAACCAGGATTTACATGTTGGCAACATTTCCAGCTTTTTTCAGCTTTTTGATTCATCATCACATTCATGTTCCTCTTGGTTCCATCGGAGTGTGTATCGTATAAATGTCGTACCTATTTGCAGTTGGAGACGGGGAGCAGGAGTTCCTGCAGGAGCTGATGGATGGCCCCGCCCGTCTTCAGCAGCGCCAGGTAATAGTCCGTTCCAAGGTGAGTCCTCAGAAACAGGGAGGAGCCCACGCAGCACAGCTTCCCGTGAGACATGATGGCAATGCGGTCTCCAAGAATGTCCGCCTCGCCCATGTGGTGAGTGGACAGGATGATGGTGCGACCTGCAAACGCCACAAACACAAATCTCACAGGTGTCCCAGCAGCGAGACCCCACCGCAGTGTGAGGTTTGTCCCACCTGTCCTGTACTTCAGCAGCAGGTCCCAGATCCCCCGTCGAGCGTAAGGGTCCACTCCGGCTGTGGGTCTCGCCTAAAATCACCACCTTGGACCCTCCGACGAAAGCCAGGGCCACGGAGAGTTTGCGCTACATACCCCGGAGAGAGCTCTGGTGCGGGACAAGCGCTTGTGAGGTAACCCAATTTCCTGCAGGATCTGCTCCATCTCAGACCGGACCTGGGCTCGGACAGACCTTTGAGCCAATCAAAGGAGAGAATGTTAAACCCGACAATCAGAGGAGAAAGGGATAAACCGCCAATCAGAGGTGAGAGGGTTAAACCGGCCAATAAGAGGAGAGAAGGTTGAACCGCCAATCAGAGGAAAGAGAGGGGTTAAACCGCCAATAAGAGGAGAGAGGGTTAAACTGCCCAATCAGAGGAAAGACAAGGATTAAACCGCCAATAAGAAGAGAGAGAGGGTTCAAACGGCAAATCAGAGGAGAGAGGGTTAAACCGGCCAATCAGAGAAGAGAGAGGTGTTAAACTGGCCAATAAGAGGAGAGAGAGGTTAAACCGGCCAATCAGAGGAGAGAGGGTTAAACCGCCAATCAGAGGAAAGAGAGGGTTAAACCGGCCAATCAGAGAGAGAGAGGGGTTCAAACTGCCAATCAGAGGAGAGAGGGTTAAACCCGCCAATCAGAGGAGAGAGAGAGGGTTAAACTGCCAATCAGAGGAGAGAGAGGGGTTAAACCGGCCAATCAGAGGAGAGAGAGGGTTAAACCGGCCAATCAGAGGAGAGAGGGTTGAACCGCCAATCAGAGGAGAGAGGGTTAAACCGCCAATCAGAGGAGAGAGAGGGTTAAACCGCCAATCAGAGGAGAGAGGGGTTAAACCGGCCAATCAGAGGAGAGAGAGGGTTAAACTGCCAATCAGAGAAGAGAGAGGGGTTAAACCGCCAATCAGAGGAGAGAGGGTTAAACGGCCAATCAGAGGAGAGAGAGGGTTAAACCGGCCAATCAGAGGAGAGAGGGGGTTAAACGGCCAATCAGAGGAGAGAGGGTTAAACCGCCAATCAGAGGAGAGAGAGGGTTAAACCCCCAATCAGAGGAGAGAGAGAGGTTAAACCGCCAATCAGAAGAGAGAGAGGGGTCAAACGCCAAATCAGAGGAGAGAGGGGTTAAACCGGCCAATCAGAGGAGAGAGAGGTTAAACCGGCCAATCAGAGGAGAGAGGGTTAAACCGCCAATCAGAGGAGAGAGGGTTAAACTGCCAATCAGAGGAGAGAGGGTTAAACCGACCAATCAGAGGAGAGAGAGGGTTAAACCGGCCAATCAGAGAGAGAGGTTAAACGGCCAATCAGAGGAGAGAGAGGGGTTAAACCGGCCAATCAGAGGAGAGAGAGGGGTTAAACCGCCAATCAGAGGAGAGAGGGTTAAACCGCCAATCAGAGAAGAGTTAACTGGCCAATCGAGGAGAGGGTTAAACCGCCAATCAGAGGAGAGAGGGTTAAACTGCCAATCAGAGGAGAGAGGGTTAAACCGCCAATCAGAGGAGAGAGAGGGTTAAACAGGCCAATCAGAGGAGAGAGGGTTAAACCGCCAATCAGAGGAGAGAGAGGGTTAAACGGCCAATCAGAGGAGAGAGGGTTAAACCGGCCAATCAGAGAGAGAGGGGGGTTAAACCGCCAATCAGAGGAGAGAGGGGGTTAAACGGCCAATCAGAGAAGAGAGGGGTTAAACCAGCCAAACAGAGTAAGGACAGAGGGTACAGAGTGAGGACAGAGGGAGAAACATTGAGGACAGAGAAGGTTTACCGACGGTGGAGGCCTCACCTTGAGTTCAGAGCCTAGTCCGGCACCGCTGGAACTGAACCGAGACCCCATTTTCACCCTGGGACAGGGTTAAATACCCAACATCTCAGAGGAATAAACTCTAAAGAAATTCATGAATTAAATCCAGTTTTTAATCCAACAGTTGTTGTTGAGGAAGCTGTTACAATTAACCAGGATTTACATTTTGTTTCTTTCCAGCTTTTTTCAGTTTTTTGATTCATCAACAGATTCAGCTCTGGGTTCCATCGGAGTGTGTATCGTATAAAGATGAACCTTTTTGCAGCTGGAGACGGTGAACGAGGAGTCCTGCAGGGTTGATGGATGATCGGCCCTTCTTCACGCAAGCCCACCGGCACCTGTCCTGTACTTCAGAAGCAGGTCCCAGATCCCCCGTCGAGCGGAAGGGTCCACTCCGGCCGTGGGTTCGCCTAAAATCACCACCTGGACCCTCCGCCGGAAAGCAGGGCCACGGAGAGAAAGCGCACACCCCCCGAGAGAGCGCTGGTGGGAACGAGGGCCAGGAGGTAACCAACAAAGTCCCGAGGATCTACCCTTCAGATGACCTGGGCCTTACAGACCTTTGAGCAAAGAGGGGAGAGGGTTAAACTGGCCAATCAGAGGAGAGAGAGGGGAGGTTAAACCGGCCAATCAAGAAGGGAAAAGGGGTTAAACCGGCCAATCAGAGAAGAGAGGGTTAAACTGCCAATCAGAGGAGAGAGAGGGGGTTGAACCGGCCAATCAGAAGAAAGAGGGTTAATCCGGCCAATCAGAGGAGAGAGGGGTTAAACCGCCAATCAGAAGAAGAGAGGGTTAAACTGGCCAATCAGAGGAGAGAGGGTTAAACCGCCAATCAAGGAGAAAGAGGGTTAACCGGCCAATCAGAGGAGAGAGAGGGTTAAACCGGCCAATCAGAGGAGAGAGAGGGGTTAAACCGGCCAATCAGAGAGAGAGAGGGTTAACCGCCAATCAGAGGAGAGAGAGGGTTAAACCCAATCAGAGGAGAGAGAGGGGTTAAACGGCCAATCAGAGGAGAGAGGGTTAAACCGCCAATCAGAGGAGAGAGAGGGGTTAAACCGGCCAATCAGAGGAGAGAGGGGTTAAACCGGCCAATCAGAGAGAGAGAGAGGGGTTAAACCGGCCAATCAGAGAGAGAGAGGGGTTAAACCGGCCAATCAGAGGAGAGAAAGGGGTTAAACCGGCCAATCAGAGGAGAGAGAGGGTTAAACCGCCAATCAGAGGGAGAGAGGGTTAAACCGCCAATCAGAAAAGAGAGGGTTAAACCGCCAATCAGAGGAGAGAGGGTTAAACCGGCCAATCAGAGGAGAGAGGGTTAAACCGGCCAATCAGAGAAGAGAGGGTTAACCTGGCCAATCAGAGGAGAGAGGGTTAAACCGCCAATCAGAGGAGAGAGAGGGGTTAAACCGCCAATCAGAGAGAGAGAGGGGTTAAACCGGCCAATCAGAGGAGAGAGAGTTAAACCGCCAATCAGAGACTAGAGGGGGGGTTAAACCGCCAATCAGAGGAGAGAGAGGTTAAACCGCCAATCAGAGAAGAGAGGGGTTAAACCAGCCAAACAGAGTAAGGACAGAGGGCACAGAGTGAGGACAGAGGAGAAACATTGAGGACAGAGAAGGTTTACCGATGGTGGAGGCCTCACTCGTGTTCAGAGCCTAGTCCGGCGCCGCTGGAACTGACCGAGGCCCTGCTTCGTCCTGGAACAGAGTTAAATACCGACATCTCAGAGAAATAAACGTTAAAGTAATTCATCAATTAATTCAGTTTTTAATCCAACAGCTGTTGTGGAAGACAATATTAAACATTTAACCAGGATTTACATGTTGGCAACATTTCCAGCTTTTTTTTCAGCTTTTGATTCATCATCACATTCATGTTCCTCTTGGTTCCATCGGAGTGTGTATCGTATAAATGTCGTACTTTTGCAGTTGGAGACGGGGAGCAGGAGTTCCTGCAGGAGCTGATGGATGGCCCGCCCGCCTTCAGCAGCGTCAGGTAATAGTCCGCTCCCAGGTGAGTCCTCAGAAACAGGGAGGAGCCCACGAGCACAGCTCCCGTGAGACATGATGGCAATGCGGTCTCCAAGAATGTCCGCCTCGTCCATGTGGTGAGTGGACAGGATGATGGTGCGACCTGCAAACGCCACAAACACAAATCTCACAGGTGTCCCAGCAGCGAGACCCCCACCGCAGTGTGAGGTTTGTCCCACCTGTCCTGTACTTCAGCAGCAGGTCCCAGATCCCCCTGCGAGCGTAAGGGTCCACTCCGGCTGTGGGTTCGTCTAAAATCACCACCTTGGACCCTCCGACGAAAGCCAGGCCACGGAGAGTTTGCGCTACATACCCCGGAGAGAGCGCTGGTGCGGGACCAGCGCTTGTGAGGTAACCCCACTTCCCGCAGGATCTGCTCCATCTCAGACCCGACCTGGGCCTCGGACAGACCTTTGAGCCAATCAAAGGAGAGAATGTTAAACCCGACAATCAGAGGAGAAAGGGATAAACCGCCAATCAGAGGAGAGAGGGTTAAACCGCCAATAAGAGGAGAGAAGGTTGAACCGCCAATCAGAGGAAGAGAGGGGTTAAACCGCCAATAAGAGGAGAGAGGGTTAAACTGCCCAATCAGAGGAAAGACAGGATTAAACCGGCAATAAGAGAGAGAGAGAGGGGGTTAAACGGCAAATCAGAGGAGAGAGGGGTTAAACCGGCCACTCAGAGAGAGAGAGAGGAGAGTTAAACCGGCCAATCAGAGGAGAGAGAAGGGTTAAACCGCCAATCAGAGGAGAGAGAAAATCACAACAGAGGAGGAAAAAGGGTTAACCCGCCAATCAGAGAGAGAGAGAGGGTTAAACCGCCAATCAGAGGAGAGAGGGTTAAACTGCCAATCAGAGGAGAGAGAGGGTTAAACTGCCAATCAGAGGAGAGAGAGGATAAACACCAACAAGGAAAGAGAGCAAGACAAAAAGAGAGAAGAGGGGTTCAACCGGCCAATCAGAAGAGAGAGGGTTAAACCGCCAATCAGAGAGAGAGAGAGAGGGTTAAACCGCCAATCAGAGGAGAGAGAGGTTAAAACCGCCAATCAGAGGAGAGAAAGGGTTGAACCGGCCAATCAGAGGAGAGAGGGGTTAAACCGCCAATCAGAGGAGAGAGGGTTAAAACTGCCAATCAGAGGAGAGAGGGTTAAACTGCCAATCAAAGGAGAGAGAGGTAAAATCGGCCAATCAGAAGAGAGAGAGGGGTTAAACTGCCAATCAGAGGAGAGAGAGGGTTAAACCGGCCAATCAGAGGGAGAGAGAGGGGGTAAACCGCCAATCAGAGGAGAGAGGGGGTTAACCGCCAATAAGAGGAGAAAGAGGGTTAACTGCCAATCAGAGGAGAGAGGGTTAAACCGGCCAATCCGAGAAGAGAGGGCTAAACCGGCCAATCAGAGGAGAGAGAGGGTTAAACGGCCATCTAAGGAGAAGAGGGTTGAATCTGCCAATCAGAGGAAAGAGAGGGGTTGAACTGCCAACCAAGAGGGAGAGAGGGGTTCAACCGCCAAT